>SNQJ01S0027260.1:66990-98064 GCA_010110895.2 Picea sitchensis | reverse complement strand
TATATATATATATATATATATATACTTACTTTGAATGAATAACCATCAAGTGTATATATATGTGAGTGGTGGTTGTAATATTTTTATTTTTATTTTTATAAGTAAGCTTTGGTATTAATATGAACAAAGATTACAACATACAAAAGAAGTTCACCATTTTCAGTGCCCTAGAGACCATGACAGTCTCCGAGGTAATATCTCAAAAAACCAAAATTATTGCCTACCCCTTAGGGGAAACCAGGCCTTAACCAAACTGTGTATGTCATACTTCGCTAGGTTATGATTGTCTTTACTTAAAATTGTCTTTAAAAGCCTAAAAAACATAAAAAAATAGTAAGATAAACAGAATGAGAAGTCACTTGTTATGATGTGGGTTGGTGAGGTCCATTGTCACTTGATCAACAACAAGCTGTGAAGACCCAGCCTCGAGATAATTCCTGGCAGGAGGGTGAAGTTGCCACCTTGGCGATTGGCCAACCAAGTGACAACCTCATACATGTAAGCACATTGAATCTCCAACGCTTCATGTCTTCTCTTCAACTGGCGAAAGTATTTCTCTTTAGGGAGCATTCCAATGGCCACCATAGTCTTGGTGTGCCAATACAACTCCAAGGGGAGCATTCCAATGGCCACCATAGTCTTGGTGTGCCAATACAACTCCAAGGTTCGAAAAAACTTTGAGTTTCAAGGCCGGGTGCATCCCAAATCCGGAATGAAGCCTCCCAGTTGCACCTCCACATCCTCATCATCTTGAAACTGTCTAATTTTCCTAACTTCCTCCTCAAGCTCGAACATTTTGGCTTTGTCAGCCTCAAGGACATACTCCTCATAACACTTAGTTGCGTCGATGGCTACTTTCGCAGCATGAGAGGGCTGAGCAGAAGGAGGGCGATAAGGCTTGCGACCTCTTGGAGCCATATCTAAACTGGTAAGTGGGGGAGGAATAACAACAATAAGGGCTTGAGAACTGAAATGATATCGAAGAAAAATACGAAGAAGAAGTAGACCATAGTCTTTGAGCCAGGCCCTTGCATTTATAACCAGGCTCCGACTGAAATCCCACTCAGCCTCCAAAACCTAGCTATTCATTGATGAGCGTGGGAGCATCTCGTTCATAATGCAGCGCAGACAACCTCCCTTCATTACTGCTATCATTCCCAGACCTGGATACTGCATGACCATCACCGACTTCGTGCGAGAGCGAGGGGCAAATGAAACCATTTTCGAGCCTCCTCTGCATATCATGCAAATCCCTTCTCTTAGACGGCGATGCGATGTTGACAAGACCCAAGGTGGCGTACTGAACATCGAGAGGAGTGACAGGTGTGTAGCTAGGTTGACTAACCGCCATCGTTTGTGATTGTGAGAGGAGGTGGTAATACCTGTGATTGTGACAGGTGTGTAGCTAGGTTGACCAACCGCCATCGTTTGTAGCTAGGTTGACTAACCTTTACTATCATAATACCCAAGAGACACCCCATCCAAGAAGAGGTGGTAATATTTACTTTAGTTTGGTATATAATTATTGTTTATTATATTTTAAAAATGAAATATTTTAATATATTAAAAATTATATATTGATTTGAATTTTTTTTCTCTAATATTATTCTATATCCTTTTTTCTAATATTATCTTATACCTCACCCTCATAATATATATATATAACAATCTTTTAATTATTTAGTGGATGTAATCTTCAATATTAACTACAGTGAAAAAAAACAATCTTTTAATTAAAATAATTATATCTCAATTTCCTTTATAAATGGAAATTTTTACACATCATCTTTTTAATTTATTAGTTTAAAATTAGATTAAATATTTAGTGACGAATTAATAAGCAGTAATAAAAAAATAATCCATGAACACGGTCTTCTTAAAAAAAAAAAAAATTAAATGGCAGAATAAACCATAAATTTACAGAGTAAGCGTGTGTAATTTTGCTTTTGGCTCACATGGACTCCTGCTAGCTCATCATAAAGTTAGGAAGCCTTTCAAACTCAACCATGGCCAAAAAAAAGGCGAGCATAGTGACTTTGAGTAGCTGAGAGATTTCAGAACCGCCATGGCCACACAAGACCATGAGTTTCGAACTTGTTTTGCTCTCCAATAATAACAATTATTACTATGTTATAACTGCTGACATCCTGTCGTCAACAGAAACCCAGTTTTGTATAGTAGCTATAAACATAATAACCAAGGTAGAAGAATTTCACATACATATTCCAGGCTTGTTAGTGTCAACAGTCATCCTAAATGGCATGGCAAAACATACAGAACCATTTGGTTGTTTCATTACCATTTGGCTGTTTCATTATGTATCAGGTTTGTGGCAGCGGTTGTAGCTCTACCAGAATCGGTTTAAGCAATCTTTGTCAGAAATTAAATCAGCACTCTTGAATACCTCCATTCCATTGCAATTGGATGGTACAATGTTAACATCCATAATTTTACAATTCCCTCAAATCCGAAATGACTCTGGCCTGATTCTAGAGTTAAAATGTTGGATCTTTAGACTGATACATTATTTTTAATCATAATGGGCTGTTTTTATGGAGTAATTTTATTTTAGTTTCTGTTGTTAGAAAAATTGTTGATAATATCTGTGAACCCATGAAATGTTAAAAGAATGAACGAATACCACAGTTGGGCATGAAGGGATTGAATTATTTATGCACTGCAATGAAAACAATGGAAGCCTTGGAACACTACCATATACGTTCACATTCTTTGACGAGTAACTGTTTTGAGCTCTGTATTCAACATTGGTTGTTCATTTGGCACCGAAGTTGCAGATCAGTTTATGGTTTTAACACCATGGCTACTGCCAATTTAGAAAAAACAGGAGAAGTTTTGGAAAAATCGCTGAATTCTGGTGCATATGCTCGTCTCTTGCAAGGCTCTGTGGGGAAGAAATCTGTTGCAGAAGGGAAGCAAGTCCATGCCCATTTGCTCAAAACTGGATATGAAAGTGACGTGTTTCTGGCAAATACCCTTCTTAACATGTATGTCAAATGTGGTGATTTGAAGTGTGCACGCCATCTGTTTGATAAAATGTCTGAAAGAAACTCAGTTTCATGGAATTCGATGATATCTGGATGTGTTCGGGAGGGATACGGTGAGGAAGCCCTTGGATTGTTTTGCCAGTTTCAAGTGGAGGGTTTGCTTAAGATGGACCAATTCACCTTCTCTGTTGTTCTCAGGCTATGTGCCAGCCTAGCTGCACTGGAAGAGGGCAGGCAAGTTCATGGAGGAATTATAAAATCTGGATTTGAGGCAGATGTTTTTGTTGGGAGTGCGCTTGTTGACATGTATGCTAAATGCACGAGTGTAGAGGATGCACGCAAGGGGTTTGATATTCTACCCCAGAGGGATGTTGTTGTATGGAATGCAATGATTGCAGGATATGCTCAAAATGGACATGTTGAAGAGTCACTGAAGCTCTTTCGCCGTATGCAATGGGCAGGCATTCAGGTAAGTGAGTTCAGCTTATCCAGTATTCTCGGGGTGTGCACTAGCATTTTTGGCTTAGAAGAGGGCAAACAAGTACATGTCCACTTGATCAAAAGTGGGTTTGAGAATTACAGTTCTGTGGGAAGTGCGCTTGTTGGAATGTATGCTAAATGTGATAGTGTAGAGGATGCTCGTAAAGTGTTTGACAACATGCCTGCTGGAGAATTACTTGCATGGAATGCTATGTCATTCGGCTATGCTTTGCAAGGGCATGAAGAAGAAGCTCTCAAACTCTTTAAGCTTATGCAACAGGCAGGTGTGAAGGCGAACCAGTTCATCTTAGCCAGTGTCCTGAGTGCATGTACCAGTCATACAGCTCCGGTACAGGGCAAACAGGTGCATGCTCATGCAATTAAAATTGGATTTGGAACAGATGTCTCCACTGGGACGGCCCTTGTTAGCATGTATGCCAAATATGGTTTCATTGAGGATGCACGAATCATCTTCAATGAAATTCATGAACGAGATATGGTGCTGTGGAATGCAATGATTGCAGCATTTACTCAAAATGGGCATGATGAGATAGCTCTTCAGCTATTTGAACAGATGCAACAAGAAAACATTGAGATAAACCAAGTAACCTTTGTTAGCGTTCTCAATGCATGTGCCAGCCTCGAAAACCTTGAAAAGGGCAAGCAAGCCCATGCCTACGTGATTAAAGGTGGAATTGAGTCAGGCATCTTTGTAGGAAGTGCTCTTGTAGACATGTACGCTAAATGTGTGAGCATCAAGGATGCACACAAAGTGTTTGACAGTATGCCCAACCGAGATGTGGTTTCATGGACTGGAATGATCACAGGATATGCACAGAAGGGGTATTCCGAGGAGGCCCTCAAAGTCTTTTTGCAATATCAACAGGTAGAAACAAAGCTGGATAGTGTTATTGTTTTAAATATTCTAGTGGTGTGTGCCAGTCTAAACGATATGGATTTAGGAATGCAGGTCCATGCTTATACTATTATAACAGGAATAGAGTCAAGTTTTTCTGTAGGTAGCGCATTGATTGACATGTATGCAAAATGTGGGGATATTGAAAATGCACGCAAGTTGTTTAACAAAATGCCTGAAAGAGACATAGTGTCATGGAATGCAATGATTGCAGGATATGCACTGTGTGGTTTTGGTTTGGAGGCATTTGAGCTTCTCTCTCATATACAGCTGGCTTGCATGCAACTGGACCAATTCACCTTCTGTGGTATTTTAAGTGCATGTGCCACTATATCAGATCTGAGTTGTGGCAAGCAAATACATACCCATGTTGTAAAAACTAATTTTGAATCAGATTTGTTTGTTGGGTGTAATCTACTGGACATGTATTCAAAATGTGGGAGTATTGACAGTGCATACAAAGTGTTTGACAAGATGCCTAAAAGAAATTTGGTTTTCTTCAATGCAATGATTGCAGGATATGTCCAACATGAACTTGGTGAGAAGGCCCTCAAAATGTTTTGTCAATTAAAACAAGAAGGCATGAACTCAAACCAGTTCAGCTTTGCTAGTGTTCTAAGAGCTTGTGCCAGCCTGGCAGCTCTAAACCAGGGCAAGCAGGTTCATGTACACATCATAAAAACCGAGTTCGAGTCTGATGTCTTTGTGGGGAGTGCCCTTGTTGACATGTATGCCAAATGTGGGAGCATAGAGGATGCTTGCAATAAGTTCAAGAAAATGCCAGAACGAGATGTTGTCTCATGGAATGCAATGATTGCAGGATATGCTCAGCATGGACAATGTATGGAGGCCCTCCAGCTTTTTGAACAAATGCAGCAGACCAGCATGAGGCCGAACCACATTACCTTTATTAGTGTGCTATCTTCATGCAGCCATGTGGGCTTAGTTGGTGAAGGATTGGACCACTTTGATTCCATGAGCCAAAATCACTGCATTGCTCCAAGAATGGAGCATTATGCCTGCATAATTGACCTTCTTGGCCGTGCTGGGCGCCTTGATGAGGCCAAGAGCATAATCAGCAAAATGCCATTTGAACCAGATGCTATGGTGTGGCGGACCTTGCTAGGTGCCTGCAGAATCCATGGCCATATTGAGCTAGGAAAACATGCAGGAGAACGTCTAATTGAGTTGGAACCACAAGACTCTGCACCATATGTGCTGTTGTCGAACATCTATGCTGAGGCTACTAGGTGGGATGATGTAGCAAATTTGAGAAAAATGATGAAAGACAGGGAGGTAAGAAAGGAGCCAGGATTCAGCTGGATTGAGATCAATAATGGGGTGCATACATTCCTTGTAGAGGATTAATTGCATTCGCAAGTCCCTATACGTTGCATTACTTGAATACATCGATCAAAGTGGCAAATATGTATTTCATATCAATTGCTACCACAGCATCACAGCAACATATATGCCATTGATTCTGGAATTATTAGTATACTGTATGGTAATCTGAATCATCAAGTGCCTTCATCCTTCCGTGTGGCCATTCCATAAAGATTTATGTGAGAGACACCCAACAATTCCCTTGCCCAAAGCACGCTTGAACGGCATGGCATGAATTTTCCTTTCGATTCATTCTTATAATAAATGAATTCGTCAATTGACCCATTAGGTAATTGGCCAATTGATCCATTCACAGATACCACCGATTCCCTCAACGTGAATTCGTCCAAAGATCCACCAAGGAATGCACCTATAATAGAATCCAACAAGGAAGATAATTGGACCAGTATCAATGCGGAGCCGGTGTTTAAATAGTAGATTTTTTTTTTCACAGAAAATTTTGCTTTATATTATTTAAAATATAAACTGTTCCGATACATAGAACCATCACCGCCATGTCCAAAAGGTACATCTATTGGATATCTAAGTTCCAATCTATCTCCCCAACCCTCAAATATATGGACTGGCTACTAATAGCCCTCCCAATAAACCCAAAAAAAAACTGTTCCTTTACAGCATACATTACATAGCTAAAAGACCCTGGATTATAACCCAACACCTCACATCGAAACAAATGCCATCAAATGCCATCCGGAGCCTAGAAAAGATCTATTGACAAAGGAGGACCCTCATGTTCCTCAACACATTGAAAATAGATAATTTTCCCAGGTTGTTTGTGAAGTGCTTGCTTTGAAAGGCTGTCCGCTTCCGAGTTGTCTTCCCTGTAGACATGTTCAAAAAAGATATGCTGAAAAAGCTTTTTAAGATCAGCCAATCTGTCCTTCCAACATTCCAAGGATATCACCTGAAGGCGGCCTTTATCATGCAGCCAATCAATGATAATCAATAATCAACAACTAGTAGATCCAACACCTTTATGCAACTATTCAATAATCAACAATTGCGGTCATTTAATACTGGTTAAGTGCAGTCAATAGTGCTAATGAATGTCATGACATTGATAAATGAGTAGACTAAAGAATAAGTGCACCACCTTCTAGGATTTTGTCTTATAGTTCACCAGTGGTTAATGTGTTTTTGGATTTCTTTAACTAATGAAGAACNTTAAGTGCAGTCAATAGTGCTAATGAATGTCATGACATTGATAAATGAGTAGACTAAAGAATAAGTGCACCACCTTCTAGGATTTTGTCTTATAGTTCACCAGTGGTTAATGTGTTTTTGGATTTCTTTAACTAATGAAGAACCTTCAAAGGACAAAGTTCCAGGAAAGCCAAATGACACAAATGCGGAAAGTGTTTTTGAATTTCTTTAACTAATGAAAAACCTTCAAAGGACAAAACTCCAAAGAAAAGCCAAATGACACAAATGAGGAAAATATGTTCTGGAATTTCTTTAATTAACGAAGAACCTTCAAAGGACAAAGCTCCAAAGGAAAGCCAAATGACAGAAATGAGGAAAAATCTGGATTTCGTACCTTCACCCACCATACATCCTAAGCCTAAAATAGAACTATTAGATCATTCCATAATATGCATGAGGATATTTATTATATCCTTTTTGAAAAGTTAGAAGCTGTGAGGCACCTATCATATGAGATTTTAGAATTTGACAATTTTGAAATTTGTTGTAGCCATTTTATGAGCATGGAGCTCCTTTAGCAAACATAGTTGAAAGAAGATAAATTTAAATTATATATATATATATATATCAATTTTCTCTTTTGGATTTTAGTTTTTTTTTATATTTTGATGTACAAGTATGGAAATTAACATCTTATCCATCTTGGGTTGTTATTTTTTAATTAATATTATATTATTGTGTCAATTTATGTCAAGTATCACATCAATATTAGGAACGAATATTACACATCTCCCTCATACTAGGTTAAACAATGCATATCTCAATCCAATCATATTTTAAATCGTTTTCGCTTTCACAAACCTGATTGATTTCTAAGTAGGGAAAGGTTGTTTAGATCTTATGGGCAATAGCTTTATAAAGAAAGCACATACGTAGTTGGACTTCTACTTGTAACCATTATTAATTATTGTCTTGTCAAAATTGTAATTATGAATGTTGTTGATCTATAAAGTGTTGTGGATATTCCACTAGAACAGTTTGTCTCAACAGATCTTACAATATTCTAAAATCTCTTATTATGCAGTGTATTATTTTACATTTCAGGTTAAATATTACTAGCTTAACGTGCAAAATACGGAATGAATTGAAACTAAAATGAAAACAACAAACAAATAACACACCATCCACACAATGAACACAATATGTACCATGGGAAAACCCAATATAGGAAAAACCCTGATAGAAAGTGAGGTCTATGTACAAAGAAAGAAAGGGACGCTTATTGGTTATGAAATGAAAATACAAATAAAGGGACGCTCATTATGGAGTGGCCATGTACATGGTGGCTAGTATTGTTGCTATAGGATCTTCTACTTTCTCTATCCTTCTTCAATATCCCACCCCTAGATGCTCTGCTCAACTATGGAACAATAAACAATACCATAAGAATGAAACCCCTTCCTATTTTAGAGGCCTAAGATTTAACATAGCCTAGTAGTCATCTAGGGTTAGGTTTAGCGTTTTTGCATGCCTCAACCCCCAACTAAGGTTAGGGTTTTGGACCCTCTAGAATCTTCTTGAAAGTACAGACGTGACTAGATCCACATGTGTGAGTAATGTGAGTTGACATGGCATCCACTTAGTATCATGGTGATTAATAGAATAGGTCAACTTGCAAGAGGCATAACTTCCACATACAAACTTTTATTGAGGTGATTTTCACGATGTTGGAGATCTCTTGATGTGTAACAGAGCATCAAGAGGATATAACTCATTTCACAAAGTTTTGACCCAAAAAATGGTCGTTTAAGGCCTCAAACAAGCTCCAAAAGGTTCTAGACCCCAAAACACTAAAGTGGGACCTACCCTTAAATTGGGCCCTAGAAACTAATAGCTCCAATTTATCCAACCAAATAGTACCAAAATAAATGACAAATTATATAAAAATGATCCATTTCAAATCATACACCTCTTTATTTAGGGAGTATTTTGGTACCTAACAGCGCTCATTGAAGCAAGTGAGGAAATTCTTCCTCAATTATCTCCCTAGACTACAATTTGGCCTTGCCTGGAAGTTGTCATTTCAACCAATCCTGCCAGAGTTCAAACTACCCCATTTGGTTGTTCTAGACTTCTTCTACAAAATTGTGTCTTTTGTTAACTCTACTTGAACTTCTGGTGCTAAGTCCTCTATGGTAGGTAAGACTTGCTCATTACTTTCTCGGTCCATCATAGAAGGCTCATAGAGTTGCAGACTCTTCACATTCTCTAGTGAGTAAATATGCATATAGGGGTAGATTGAGTCAGTAGGCATTATCACCCACCTTCTCCACTTCAAAATGACCATACCGCAGAGCCTTGATCTTCTTACCAAGCCCCTTTAGCCTTTCTTTATTTAAATGCAACCAAAATTTGTCTTCCACCTTGAATGTTTTCTCAATACTGCAGTAATCATGTCGGGCCTTGTACTTCCCCTATGACTTCTTCAATGTCTCTTGTACTTGCAAATGGATCTGTCTTATCTTATCAATGCATTTTCCAGCATTCAATGCTTCTCATTTAGTGTCTTCCTTCACTCCCCCTTGTTTTCTATATACACCATCTAAAGGCGAAGGTGGAAAATATTCAAAACAAGTTTCAAACGAGACCTTACTAGTAGAAGTGTGCATTGCTTTGTTATAAGAGTGTTGAATATAAATCAAAATTTCATCCCAAGTCCTTGGATACTTTTGATTATAACCCCTCAAATGTTGAACCAATGTCATGTTCACTACTTTTGTCTACCCATTTGTATGTGGATGGAAAGATGTAAATCTTTTCAACTTGGTGTCCATCTTCTCCCAAAGTGTGGTCCAAAAGGCACTAAGAAATCTAGTATCTCTATATGAGATGATGTCCTTGGTATCTCAAAGTGCACCCAAATAAAATGTTTATGGTATCGTGTCCCTTGATGGGCTTATTACAAGGCATGAGAATGCACATGTTGCTAAAGTTTTCAACTGCCACAAATAGATAGTCGTGTCCCTTCCTTGTTCTTGGAAAACCAATATGAAATCCATGGAGATTATCTCCCATAGTCTAGTAGGAATATGTAAGAGATAGTATAAACCTTGTTTTTTGTTACTAGGCTTTCTAGTATAACAAAGTATGCATTTTCTAATAAACCGAGCTACCTCTTCTTGCATTCTAGTCAATACACATACCTCTGGAAGTTGGAAATTGTCTTTCCAACACCAAAATTCTCTGTAACTTTGAAGGTGTGAATGAGGTTTTCACTTTGGAAAATTTCACTTTAAGGCCAATATATGAGGACGGAAAATTCTCTTGTTCAATTTTTAACAACACTTCATCTTATCATGTTTACAAAAAAAGGAATACAGATGTTGATGGTCTCTCAAAGGTTGGTTTGTTACCAGATGCACGAGTTTGGCATATTCAAGAGTCATTAGTAGGCCATACTTCTATACATTTTCATGTCCCTTTCTATTAGTGCAAAATGATGGGATTTCAACTCTACTAGGTTTCTTGGCATTGTTTTGAAGGTTTATATATTGTATATGGGATTTGTTTAAGAGGTGCTAGATTTTTGGGATTCTATTTAGATATTTGTTGATGGATATGTAAGAGAAGACTATTGTTTTTTATTGGACTTAACTTCATGATCTTCCCTTTGGGGAACTTTTTGCAATGTGATTACACATATACAAAATGTAATTTTGTTATTTATAAAAATATTATGACTTTTTCTAAGTTATTAAAAAAAAGTGACCACATTATTGAATAGAAATGGATCAGACACTAGGAGTAATCGTTGAATAATAGAATTTCAGCATATAAAGCCTTCAAAATTGAACAAAGAGTATAAAACAAATGTGATTCTTAGCAAAAACCCTTTTTCTAGTTAAATATAAGAAAATTCAAAAAATTAACACATTAAAAGAGGAAACTTCCTAAGAAGGTACAAATGCCAATCCGACCCCATAGTCTCCAAGCTACAATATGGACATTGCACTTGACCAAATAGTTGAGTCTATAAAGACAACCTTCAACAAAACATTTCAACAACATGCTCCCTTGATGCTTGTGGGCTTATTTATAATTTCCTCTCCCACTTTTTTAGCCTTCAAACTTACACTTTGAAATAGAAAGTCCAAAATATCAATCATGACAAGTTTGGTGCAACTCTAGAGGTAATGCCAATTGTCACTTCAGCATTCACCTCTCTCACTTCATATATGGTGTTTTTCCAATTGCCGGGGGTGGGGGGGGTGTTATGTAAAGGTTTCTCTTATCTGTAAGTTATACTCAAATGGTATGTGATAGATCAAACAATAGAGAGTTTTAGATTATTTTTTAAATGTAGGTTGGACTCAACAAGACCAATGCTTATCCTCTTGGGTTACGGATTCTTACATGAATTAAGGACTGAAGATGAAATCATAAATAACTTAACAACAATTTCAAAGAACAAGCCCTGCTAATTAAGATCAATCAACCCATGTACTAATATTGGATGAAGTTATTGTAAACCATGAGAATGGAATAACCAAAAACATTATTAATCTAAGTTTTCGTAATACATAAGTCTAAAAACAATAGTTATTGATCCTTCAAAAATCATGTCAAGCATTTTCCCAACTCAAACTCCTAAAAGATAAATAAGCATCCCTATACAACATAGAGATAATTTGATTCACAAATGATCTTTGGTTGCAACACTAGTACAATAGTAGGATCTACAAAACAAAAAGAAGTATGGATGGCACTATGACATCAATATAATCCTCTAATCACAATATACAACACTTAATCCAATGGAATCTCAAAGAACCAACCCTTTTGGAATAATTTCTCCTACCAATTCACAAATTTACATCATAGCTCCAAATTTGGTTAATAGTTCTAAAAATAGATCATTTTAACTAAAATCAGATATGATCATCCTCTTTGTGTGTGTAAACAATAAATAAGAATCCTCCAAGCCTGTCAAAATAGGGCTCAAGACTCAATTTCATCTTTTTTATTATTTTGTATGTTTTTGCCCATAATTTATGGGTTTTCTCCCTAATTCAAGGTCCTTTTGAAATTGGCAATGTGACGATTCATTCTTTATGATTGTGCATTGTTATGTCACTTGTAAAAATCCACCCAGGTGTACTACGAGCCTTCACCATATCCTTCCTTCCTTCATTCATTCTCCAATAGGTCCAAAAGTTCATGTTGTACCCTTCAAAGATTGACCATTGCCCTATAAAATGTTAAATGCAGGAATGCATGACATGAGTGTTACGAGGAAAATCTCTCTATGGCTAGGGCCAAACCACAACAAACAGAAATGACTGCAGAAAACAACTCTATTCTCAAGTATGTTATATAAACAAATATGCTAGCAAGAAAAGATAAAAGGCCTACCTCATCCGGACATTCAATGAAGTCCATCATTGAGCACTTGACCCAAAGAAATATACATGCAACTAGTCCTCAACAACCAAGAAACACAATCATATTGTGATAATATATGATGTTAGCACATTTAATAGCATAATCCATTAACATTCATAACAAATACGCCTATCGAATAATAATTCAAATATTTGCAAGATATCAATTGCACGAGAAAATAGTATTTCTATTAAGATATAATCAGCAGAAGCGAATAAGTTACAGACTTTCGTGTCGCCATGGTTCGGAACCGAGAAACCAAGTTCCTTCCAGTTGGGCCTCCACCACTTCAATCCTCCACCAAAGGCAAGCTCATAGAAGAGAGACAATGAAGTTCTCAATCAATAAGGGAAGAGCTAGGGGGCTAAACACTGTGTTCAGACTTAAAGGACAAAGGGATGAGAGACTCAATGTGAAGTGAATAATTCCTCCAGAGTAAATTTGCTCTCAAAGTTGAATTCTTTCTCCTCTTTTCCATAGCTCGGAATTGTCCCATTTATAGCCTTCAAATGGAAATGAAGGGTCGAGTAGGAACGTTTCCAGTATATGGAAGGCCAAGGATCATTGATCTCATGTTGTAACATGGAAACCCGACACCATTTTTCATTTCTAGGAACATTTATCGATGTATGCAGGTTGTAGTGGTGCAACCTGCGTATACGCATGATGTATAGTAGGCAAGGTGTGTATATGTGGAAAAAATGTATTTTTAGCTCTGGGATTTGCAAAAAGGGATGAAAAGTCTCCATGGAGAAATGGAAAAAGGCCTTATGTGCAAGATTGCATGGGGTGAAGCAAATCTTGCTATAACAGATGCCCCCTAATGTGTGAGGTCAGAGGAGTATATGTGATGGACGAAATACATTATAAAAACCTAGAAGTGGAGTGATGGGGAACCAGCTGGAAGAACTAGTTTCTCATTACATTTTGCACTAACTTTGCATACATGGCTGCCAATTTGAATTACACTGCAGATCCATGTGAAAATATACCAAACAACTGTCTGTGTCCATGAATAGGAAAATACAAATGCAGTTACATGCCAAAGGTTTTCATAGTCACGAACAAGGCCCAGTAGAATCAGTCTCAAAATCAATCTGAAGATATTTGTATACAATGGAATACAATCTGATCTCCCATGATCACTGAAGTCATATAGGTATTGGTCCAATGAAAAGGAAGCAACAACTCAGGAAAGTTGCGGCCACATACTGATGTCTTCAAGTCTTCTACACAATCTGCCAAAGGTACAAGTCTACATCATGTGAATAAAGGAGTTGAGGTCGAACACAATGAGACTTCGTTTGATTACCGATCATTGAAGTATATTGTTAACAAATGTGAGACAGCCTACCGATGATGAAAGTAGGTATCAAGGCACCAAGTACATTCTTACAAGTGTGAATAAAGGAGTTGGGGTCGAACACTTGAAGAATCCATCGATAATGAGACATTGTTGTATTCCCAATTGTCGATGGCGAGAGAACCTGCCACTAATGACTGCAAGCCTCAAGGTACTCATAGGACTCTAGGCCTCATTTCCAAAATAAATGAGTTGAATTCGATGGAAGGAGACCTGGTAAAAGGAGAGCATTAAGGCATCTCTCATCATTCAGCACGAGGTACAAAACAGGAGCTTCATGATTTGGAGAAAATCGAACAAAGAACATGTTCACGAACCAACGACCCTGTGTGTCTTTCACATGTGTTAAGTGCAAGCAGTACACGAAAAAGACCCTCTGAATAATAGCCAATGAGGAAAAATGTTGACAAAGGCGAGGAAACCACCAATACGGCTAATGGAATCCAAGACAGTGCACAAATCCCAATGTGTGAATATATGTCTTTCCGTCGAACATAAGGGAAACCACCTAGCCAACGACCAATGATGAATTGTCGATTGTTGGGTTCAAGGTTATCGACCAATGATGAAAGTAGGACCAAGGTGCGTAATAGGACTACAACATCATGTGATTTTGAGACAGACTGAGGGTATGGACGACATGAAAATTCAAGAGTTCTGAGGAATGGCCAACATAGGTTGATAGACTTCCTTTGAACAAGAGCATGAGACATATGGAAGAATCCGACGGCATAGACTCAATGATGAAACCATGAGATGCAAGAGGCATCAATCAATTTCTCCATAGGGACTGGAAGAGTAACTAGTCGGGGGCCTCTCTGTAACAAGCTCATCTTCCTAAGGCCATGCTAAACCCAAAATTATGATGACAAGTGGACTTAATAACTTTGTGCTATGTTCAAAAACGACATAACTGCTGCCAATATAAGATAATACTCCCTTCCCACCTATCTTTTTTTGTTTTTTCATAGTCAAATGAATGATATGATACAGAGGAGGAAACAAGTGTTGCAAGTAAGCAAAACTAGTTCCAACAGTGGAACATACACATGCTCAATGCAAGGAGGTGCATGCGGGAAATGGGCACTCGGGGGAATGTTCCCTCCTAGGTATAGGGTGTCAAATTGCAAAGGATATAAACGAGGCTCTGCTTGGTTGAGGATGCAAAACTGTCGATGCAAACGGTTTATAGCGCAAAGAGAGAATCGACTATATGCTCAATACTGCAAGCAAGGGAATGAGATGCAATCACAACTTAATGCCAAAAAATGTCATTTTTCGTAACCTTAGTCTACTTGGTGTGAAAAAGTGATAAACTTGTACGAAATAGACATCCTTTCACATCCAATTTATGAGTGTGAAAGAGACAAGTTCATTCGACAATCTTTCACTTTTTGAAAACGAGTCGGAAAAGAGCTTAACTAAGACTCACGACCTTTCAAGTCCAATTAAACAAGTGTGAAAGGGACAAATTCACTCGGCAATCTTTTTGTTTTTTAGACGAGTCAGAAAAGAGCTTAAATCAGACTCACTTAGGAGTTTCTAGGCGACATTTCACGAGGGAGGCCAAGGCTCCCGTGATGGACTTCTATGAAATGTCAGTTTCTTACGAATAACCAACATAAGCTTAGGAAAACCCAAAGCTCTCCAAGTCAAGGAGGATAAAGTGCTAGCGGAGGTTATCATCTCCGTGATATATCGGATAATGTCTTTTACTTGAAAAGACATAGGTGGGGGCATTGGATACCCCACAAGACCATCCCAATCAAAGGGAAATTCCTCGGGACTTGGAGGGAGAGTACTCGGGAAGGGGAAAACTCTCTCTTGTTCAGAATGTGCAGTATCAGAAATGATAATGACATGGTTGAAGGATGCATCACCCTCCACAAGGAGAGTTAGATTGACCAGAGATTGCACTGGTACGACCACTTCTTCAACTCTGGCTTGAATATAATGCGTGATAACCTAGACAGTAGACACATCACCATCGCCAATGGGGGTGTGGTCAAGAGAGGATTGCAGTGGCATTATTGTCGTCTCAATCAACAGAGAAATAGGATGTGGGGGAACCATTGACACCTCAGAACCCGAAGGGCGCTTAGGTGATCCCCACGCTTCTGGTATCCTAGCAGTAACATGAAACAAACAAGTAAGGTGATTTCCTTCACAAGTCCTACAAAGGAATTTAGTCTTACGTCTGAGACATTTAGGCTTCTCGATCGTACAAATGCCCCCATCGTCATTTAAAATGGTTGGTGACATGCTCTCAGCGTGACTGGAAGAGGCAAGAGAGTCATCTCCCACATGATGTACAGAGGTTGGAGATGTGACATCGATATGACTCGTGACGATTGGAGTGATGCCCCCAGCATGACTAGCAGTGGCTGGTTGCGGATTTTCAACATGACTTTCAGAGGTTGTCGACCAATCCCCAACATGACTAGCAATGGTTGGTGATGAATCCCCAACATGACTAGCAAAGGTTGGTGATGAATCCCTAACATGACTAGCAAAGGTTGGTGATGTAATGCCAGTATGTAACTGACCCTCACAAGACGCAGTCGAGGAAGGTAGGGTCCAAGCATCATTGATCTCCTTTCATGACATGGAAACCCAACACCATTTTTCATTTATGGGCACATTTCTCGATGTACGTAGGTTGTAGTGGTGCAACCTATGTATACGCATGTTGTATAGTAGGCAAGGTGCGTATATGTGAAAAAAATGTGTTTTTAGCTCTGGGATTTGCAAAAAGGAATGAAAAGTCTGCATGGGGAAATGGAAAAATGCCTTATGTGCACTATGAAATCAATATAATCCTCTAATAAAAATATACAACACTTAAGCCCATGGAATCTCAAAGAACCAACCCTTTTGGAATAATTTCTCCTACCAATTCACAAATTTACATCATAGCTCCAAATTTGGTTAATAATTCTAAAAATAGGTCATTTTAACTGAAATCGGATATGATCATCCTCTTTTTGTTTGTAAACAATAAATAAGATTCCTCCAAGCCCCTCAAAATAGGGCTCAAGACTCAATTTCATCTTTTTTATTATTTTGTATGCTTTTGCCCATAATTTATGGGTTTTCTCCCTAATTCAAGGTCCTTTTGAAATTGGCAATGTGACAATTCATTCTTTATGATTGTACCTTGTTATGTCACATGTAAAAATCCACCCAGGTGTACTATGAGCCTTCACCATATCCTTCCTTCCTTCATTCAGTCTCCAATAAGTCCAAAAGCTCATGTTGTACCCTCCAAAATTTGATCAATGCCCTATAAAATGTTAAATGCAGGAATGCATGACATGAGCCTCAAAATCCTCACTAAGACCATTAAATGAATTTGTGAGGAGCCTAACAATATATACATCCTATCCCATGAAACATTACTCCCCATGCTTATCATACACTCCCATGGCTCAAAATGTCGTTGTCTACTTCAAATTTGAATATGGGAAAAAACATATGCAAATCAAGTTGTCATAGCTTTGTAAAATGTACATAAAACTTCATATAATCGCTTACGATAATATACAAAAATATTTTTCTATATTCTTTCACATGTTTCACCACCCTACATTTTCATATTTCGCAATACTATCCTTAGCTACAAGTTCTAGAGCTACCAAAATAACACTTTTATTGCTTTTGTCTATTCGGAAAAATGTACACAATGTTCACTAAAATGCACGCTAAGGAAAATTTAGGTAGTTGATCAATGATCTGAAACTTGTTCAACATGTATTTCATCATTTATGGCCTTCCCATATGCTCATATTTCATGTCTCTAGCTAAAAACCTCTAGTTGTAACATAGCATTTTAAAATGCATAACAACCTTTCCAAAATCACTCCTATTGCAAACTAAGGCAATATGGATATAATATTTCATATGTTGTAGCATTCTACATCCTTGTATTTTTTGACACTACCTTCAGCTTCAAGAGATTTGTTAGATCTCTTTATAAGCACTTTAAAGGAGGACATTCAACATGAGGTGTGTCTATTCGAACCTAAATCCATAGAGCAAGCTTTCAGTATGGAAAGGAAAGTGGAAAAAAAAAATACGACTACTAGAAAGGGGGGCAATGATAACTATAGAGAGTAACATGTTCCCTGTCCTAAACCGACAAGGTTGACACCTCAACAAATGATTGAAAAAAGAACAAAGGGATTATGTTTCAATTGTGATAGAAAGTACAGTAAAGGGCATAACTGCAGAGAGAATAAATTAGTCTACATTGACTATGAAGAGGAAGAAGAACAAGAATTGGAACTATCACAAGAGATATATCTAGAAGAGACTACTCCAACGATATATTTGCATGCATTGGTCGGTGTCAGTACTCCACAAACCCTCAAGATACAAGGATGCATCAAAAAGAAAAATGCAATAGTATTGATTGATTCTGGTAGAACCCGTAATTTAGTCAACTACAAATTAGCAAAAGATCTCAATTACTTTGTATATGTAGCACTGGAGTTTCAAGTAATGATTGCATATGGAGGTACCATAAATTGTTCTAGGAAGTACCATAGTATTAAGCTCAACATGGGGGAGTATTTTTTGGATAGTCCCATGATTGCCATCAAAATGGGTAGTGTTGATGTTGTATTAGGGGTCCAATGGTTACAATCATTGGGAACAATGGCCATTAATTTTCAAGATCTTTTCATGAGATTTTCCTTAGATGCAAAGGAAATTGAGCTTAGAGGTCGTATCCAAGGAAAATCCTCTAAGGTGATAATCTCTAATAGCATGACAAAATTACTCAAAAAGGGACACCAAGGTGTAATTGCACAATTGTTCTCATTTGATGTTCAAACATCTATATATTCTGCTCCATTAGATCTCCAAACAATTATCATCAATCATTCCAAGGTATTTGGTGAAATTCTTAAGGGTCTTCAACCTACTCGATATCATGACCATGTTATTCATTTGCAACCAGGAATTGTACCACCTAACATTAGGCCTTATAGGAATCCATATGCATAGAAGAGTGAGATCGAGCATATGATCCAAGAAATGTTAGAGGACAACATCATTAAACCTAGTCAAAGTTCTTTCTCTTCACCAATGGTGATGGTTACAAAAAAGGATGGTTCATGGTGTATGTTTCCAGATTATAGACAACTCAACAAAATGACCATCAAAGATAAGTTTCATATTCATGTCATTGATGAATTATTAGATGAATTGCATGGAGAAAAATACTTTATTAAGTTGGATCTTCGTTCGAGATATCATCAAATCATAATGAGGCAGGAAGACATTCCCAAAACATCTTTTAGAACACATAAAGGCCATTATGAATTTTTGGTTATGTCATTCGGACTTACTAATGCACTTTCAACATATCAAAGCTTGATGAATTCTATTTTCAAGCCCTTCCTTGGAAAATTTGTGTAAGTATTTTTTGATGACATACTAATCTACATTACATATTGGGAAGAGCATCTACAACATGTTGACAAAGTATTACAACAATTGGAAGAGAAACAACTTTATGCAAATCCTTCCAAGTGTGCCTTTGGAGTTCAAGAAGTGGAATATTTGGGTCACATTGTATCTTATGAAGGTGTAAAAGTGGACCCTAACAAAATTAAATCTATGAGGGAATGGCCAATTCCCAAAACCTTAAAGAAAATTAGAGGATTTTTAGGATTGACATGCTATTACTGCAAGTTTTTCAAGAACTATGGTCAAATAGTAGCACTTCTAACAAAATTATTAAATAAGGAAGTATTTTGTTGGAATGAAACAACAACCAAATATTTTGAAAAACTTAAGGAGGTTATGTGTACAAATTCCATCCTTGCCACACTTGACTTTACAAAAACATTTATTGTGGAGTGTGATACCTCAAGCCATGGAATTGGTGCAGTCTTAATGCAAAAAGGAAGGCCTCTTGTCTTTGAAAGAAGCCAAATTAAAGGAAAAAACTTACTCAAACCCATTTATGAAAAAGAGATGTTGGTCATACTACATGCAGTTTAGAAATGGCACCCTTACCTAATAGGAAGACACTTCAAAGTAAAAACAGATCATGATAGTTTTAAGTACTTCTTGGAGAAATGAATATCTTCAGAAGAGAAACAAAAATGGGTTACAAAGATGTTAGGTTGTGAATTTGAAATTATCTACAAAAAATGAAAACATAATGTTGTGGAAGACTCCCTTTCAAGGAAAGAAGAAGAAATAGAAGGTTCATTGTGTGATATTTCTATTCTGCAATCTCATTGGGTGGAAGAAGCAAGGATAGAATGGAAGCAAGTTCAAGAGGTCTTTAAGATCATTCAACAACTACAAGACGACCCCAATTCATTAGATAATTTTGTATGGAAGAATTATTTTCTATTGTATCATGATCGCCTATATTTATGTAAGAATACCCAACTCAAACAGAAGGTCCATCTGAAATTGCATAGTTCTCCTATAGGAGGACATTTAGAATTCTTGAAAATGTACCACAGGATCAAGAAGGTTTTTTTATGGGAAGGTCTTAAAACTGATGTTCAAAAGTTTGTGTATGAATGTTTGGTCTTCCAACAAAATAAGGGAGAGACAATCAAGACGATAGGTCTCCTGCAACCATGAGCAATACTAAGTCAACGTTGGGAAGAAGTTTCATTGGATTTTATTATAGGCTTACCAATATCTGAAGGAAATATTGTCATCATGGTAGTAGTGGATCGCCTTACAAAGTATGCCCATTTTTTCTCTCTTTCTCATCCTTTTAAAGAAAGTACAGTAGCCGCAACATTCATGGAAACAATTCAAAATCTACATGGAGTCCCCAAGATTATTGTAAGTGATAGAGATCCAATTTTCGCTAGAAATTTTTGGACTAAATTATTTTCTTGTTTGGGTACTCAGTTGGCTCACATCTCATCTTACCATCATCGATCCAATGGGAAAAATGATATTGTGAATAAATTTCTAGATGGATATCTTTGTTACTTTGCATCTAATAAACAGACACAATGGGTCAAGTGGTTTCCCTTAGCAAAATGGTGGTACAACACATCCTTCCATACTTCATAAAAAATGTTCCAATTTCTGGCACTTTATGGATATCATCCTCCATCCATTACATCACCCTTGAAATGGAATACAAAGGTTCAAGAAGTGGAGGACCACATAGGGAACCAACAAGATGTTCTCAAACTATTGAAGGACAACTTGGTTATGTCACAAAATACGATGAAACAACAAGCATATCAACATCGCAGTGAAAGGGAAATTAAAGTGGAAGATTGGGTATTTCTAAGGCTACAACCATACAAATAGATGTCCCTCTAGTAACAAAAGAAGGACAATAAATTAGCACCCAAATATTATGGCCCCTATAAGGTTTTGCAAATGATTGGAAGTATGGATTACAAATTGGAGTTGTCTCCATCTTCACATGTACATCCAGTCTTCCATGTTTCTTTCTTATAGAAGGTCATCGACAACAAGATACCAGTCAAAACTATTTTACTAGACATTAATGAAGAAGGAAAAAGCATACTAGAACCAGAAACACTCCTTGGAACAAGGATTAAGGAGCTGAGAAATAGAGAAATTACCAAGTACCTCGTCAGATGGAAGAACCTACTAGTGGAAGAGGTGACATGGTAAGATGAGTTCTTCTTTCAAAAGAACCTGGGGTTAGTCAAGTGTTGAGGACAACACTTGTTTGAAGGGGACGGGTATGTTAATCCCTAGACAAAGCCCCATGTTATGTATAAAACCTCTTATTAAGCCCTAGATATTGAATTATTACAAGGAGAACTAGTCTTAGGATCATCATATATGATCGTGTACATTCAATATATTGTAAAAGGAGGTTCCCCCTTCGAAGTGGATTGTTACTCATTGATATTTTTATCATTCTCGAGGTGTTGGTTCATAAAATGGCTCTAAATGCATGCATGCTCTTGAGCATTTTCCCACCTAGCAATATTCTTATTACCACGTATGAGTTTGTAAATCCAACCAAACAAGATTCTTATTTCCACTCATTGGTTTACTTTAGTAAGTCCTACTTAACAAGATTCATATTTTCACTTGTAAATAACTTCTTTTTATAACTCATTTTAACATGGGTCGTTGAAACATATGTCCCACCAACTAAAACTTAACAAAAAACCCCTATGAAAAGTACAAAACTTGAATAGTTGACATAAAATACTAATGACTAAATAACTAACATAAAGTGTGCATGGTATGTTAACTTTGAGTGTCATAACAATGCCTCCTCCTTGAATTTTTTTTTCCCCAAAGCAACTAGACCTTTCCATGCAATGTCTCTTAGGGGAAGATCCTTCCACTAGGTAAGGTACATCAACAAAACTTTATCCCTTATTTCCTTCTGTTAAACTTCTAGAATACCTTTCGGGATCAAAAAAACATGGCACTCATCACCTGAAGGGGGAGGGGTATTCAAAATCTTCAAATTTTCTCCCACTACAAGAGACATGAAAGGATTTATGCACTTTGGTTCCTATAGGTAGCTTATATGTGACATGTCCCATTGTTCTCAATATCGTATCAGGCTTGTTGTATTTAGGCCCCAAATTTCCTTGCTCTTTGATTTTGAGATATTTCTACTTATAAGGTTGTAGTCTCAAGGAAACCCAATTACCTACTCCAAATTCTTGCTCAGTATAATGACAATCTTGTTGGGACTCCATCTTGTCTTAAGTCAATGTAAGGTTCCCTTTCATCAATTTTGATATTTGATGGTTGTTTTCACAGAAATCCCCAACCGTTGGAAATTGGATGTCTTCAATAGTCCAATTAATCAACAAGGGGGTGGGGGGTCATAACTATAAAGATCCTTTAATGGTGGAATATGTCAATGAATGTATGGTATATTATTTTACATCAATTTTCTTCCAAATGCAACTATTTTGGCCATGAAGTTTGTTGATCTTCAACATAATTTATCAAACACCCCTCTAGATATTGATTAACAATCTCCATTTCCCTATTGGTTTGAGGGTGATAAATACTACATGGAGTTAGTATGGTACCTGCACCCTTAAATAGATCCTTCCAAAAGTTGCTAACAAATTTTGGGTCCCTATCACTAAAAATGTTATATTGGTAACTATGTGACCTATAAATATGTTGCATGGATAACTTAACAACTTGTAAGGCTTTGTCAATTACATCCATGGGAATAAAATGTGCATAATTAGTCATTGATCAACCATAAGAAATTAAATATTTTTCCTCCCAACCTACATAATATCGATATAAAGTATGTGCTAATGGATTCCCGTTTTTTATTAGGAATGGGTAGGGGTTGTAGCAAACCTATACATTTTACATTCTCGATCTTAATCATTTAACAAGATTCACATGAAGTAATGTAGTTTTTTACATTTTCTTTAAGACCCTTCAAAACAAATTTACTCCTAATGTTGTAATAGGTCTTAAAGAAGCCAATGTGCTCGACAACAAGTAAAAAATAACACTTGGCTAAGATCTTTTCTTCAAATTTGGCATTGGGTACAAGGTAGACATGATTCTTATAAAAAATGAGGTCCCCTAAGAATGTGAACACGTTGTCCTCTCTTTATATTTTTCTAGGTCAAGTGGCAGAGAAACAACCCTTTCATCATTGACATCTTCAATCAATATCCCATCTTTCCATCTAGGCTTAACTACAAATATCACTTGTGACTCAGATCATTTTGAAAAGGAATCTATAACCACATTATTTATACCATCATTATATTGAAGCTCAAAGTTAAAATCACCTAACTTTCTTACTCACTTTTCTTTGTATTCATTTAAACTCATTTGGGATAATAGATACTTCAATCTTTGGTGGTATGTTCAAATAAATGAAAACCCTAATAAATAATGATTGGATTTTCAAATTATTTTTGGATTTTCAAATTCTCATAGATGTGAACAAGAAAAAACATTTATTTTAATTATAAAAGGACAATAACATTCAATACTATTAGACATTTAATTTGCAAGAGGAAAATCACCATGCCTATGCCCAATGCATCACATTCCATTACAAAATGCTATCAAAAATTTAATAGTACAATTATGGGATTTAATAGTACAATTATGGGGATAAAAATTATTACCTATTTTTTGCATTGGAATGTGACCTTTGCTCCCTTTGTCCATTTGAATTTATCCTTCTTTATTATCAATGGAGATTCCATGAACCCTTCAAATCCCTTACTAATACTAAATTAACTACAGAATCTACATATACTTATAAATCATCTCAACTCTATCACTTTTTGGGGGTGGATCAGTAAGAATAGCTTGAATCTTAGTTGGGATGGTTTTAACTTCTTTCTTACTAATGATGTGTTTCACGTATGCAAGATCACACTTAAATTATTTTACGAATAGAGAATTGGGACTTAAGAGTTTTAAATGATTCTCGAATGGTACACATGCTCCTCCATATTCTTGATATAAATGAGACTAACATCAAATAAAACCAAAATGAAATATTCTCAAACATGGCATGAAAATTCGATTCATCATACCTTGAAAGGTAGGCATAGAAGTAGTTATCCATAGTGGCCATCATAATGAAGCTAAAAGGCTATCTTGAATTGATTACTTTTCTTTACCTTTATCCAATGATATCTCGAGTTTAAATTAATATTTTTGAATGTTGTCACCTCATGTATCCCAACAAGTAGGTATATTATACATGGAAGAAGACGAGCTGCATAGCAGCAAGTCTCTACCTTTGGAAATTTGTTTATGGGCATTGAATATTGTTGTGGTTTATGGGCTTAAAGTCATTATAGAAAATTTAGTTTATGGGTTGAAAGCCATTAAATAAAATTCAGAAGCAAGTGTTTCATATTAGGTTGAAAGCCATTAAATAAAATTCAGAAGCAAGTGTTTCATATTATAGTAATTTTAGTTTATGGGATGAAAAGAAGCAAGTGTTTCATATTACAGTAATTTAGTTTATGGGATGAAAAGAAGCAAATGTTTCATATTGCAGTAATTTAGTTTATAGACTGAAAGCCTTTAAAAAAGTAAAATGAAATCTTGTAGTATTATAAGAGGTAAAATGAAATATTGTATTATGATAAATATTGTATTATAAAAGGTAAAATGAAATATTGTTATAAGAGGTAAAATGAAATATTGTATTATGATCAATATTGTATTATAAAAGGTAAAATGAAATATTGTTTTATGAAATTTCAGAAGCAATTGTTTCAAAGAATTATTGCAAGATGCAAGTGTATATATGTCCATCTATAGTATAAATTGGAACAACATCTCTGATTCCATTATGAAATATTGGTCAAAAACAAAAGTTACAATTGGCACATCCTTGCAATGTATTTATTTTTTATAAAGTAAAATAAACACGAGAAAGAAAGGTTTCTTAAATAAACTCACAAGGAAAACAAATTAATGCAAAAAAATTATACTAGTTGTAACATTATTAAAGGTATCACTAATATTGGTAGTAGCTACCGATTCAAATCCTATAGCCAGGAGAATAGTGCTGATAATTCAATTTCATAAACACTTTTAAATGAATTTAATAATTCAATTACATAAACACTTTTAAATGAATTTATACTTAAAGGGTTTCCTACTAATAAGAACACGGTTTCCAAAAATAAAGAGACCAATAAAATCTGAAAACACAATATGAAATCAATATATTATACTAAAAATAAAGATTATGCTTGTTTCCAACGATATATGAATTGACAACAAAATAAAAACTATCGAATAACCTTACAGCTTCAATCTGTGCAAGAGCTTTGATAGCCTGCTCTTTTTCCTTCTCCTTCTCAACATTATCTTTCCTAATAGCAGCTAGTTTTTTAGTAACATTGTACTTGTGACTTTGGCCTTGTTCACGTGTCTGTATGCTTGGAGAATTGTTAGCTATGAATATCTTGCACTGGTCACACCACTTGTTCCCTTGGCTTACCCAGTACTGCAAGAACAAATATATCATTAAATACCGATAATTCAAAAAGTTGTGTATTGGTTAAATAAAGTGGCAAACAATTAGAATATGAAAAATTCTTGGAGTAACAAATAGAATCAATATCCTTTTGAAAGAGGATGAAAGACAAAAATGAAACCATCCAAATGTCCAAATATTAATATGATAGCTTGAAACCAAAAAAATACACATAATATAAAAGTTTAAAAAGCAAAAACGACAAAACCAAATCAACAGAAATCTCATTTCTTATATAAAAGGTATATTTAACATGTATATAATATGTTGGTAGATGTTTCATCATCTTGTTTTGCATACATGTTTAACTCTGGATAGCCATGTATCATACAAATCGTCGCCTTCTCTTCTCTTATGTGGTTTGGACGAGGAATACAAAATGTTTATGAACTTTTATTGATTTTAGAAATGAACAAGTAGAATGGTTCTCAGTCGCATCTGATGGAAAGCTATCATCAATCTCAAATAACATCGTTATTCTGTGTGCATAGATGGATCCCATCATGTTGCTTTAGAAGCGATGCACCCTCGTTAATCATGCCTGGAAAATGCAAATATGTCATAACAGGGGGCAAAGGCAGAATTCGTGGAAGAGGAGACATGAACAAGAGTTGGAGTTTACAAAATGGAAGTAGAAGGAGGGGAAAATGCGATTGAACTGCGAGAGGTAACTGCTAGAAATTGAAATGTGTAATTATGTATATAACGACGTTGGTACTCTGTTTACAGAGAATCAAATAAATCCCCCATGTTGTTGGGAAGTCCAAGTAGTTCACTGAACCCAGAGATACTCACTGGAAGAGAGAGTCGTTGGCTGGCAGCTCTCTGTCCAAGTCATAGTGATAGTCATGTGCTCGCCAAAATGTTAGTTGCCCAAAGGTTTCTCATCTCATTCTTCTACCATAATTCCTTTTATAGAGCTCGCCAAAATGCTAGTTTCCCAAAGGTTTCTCGTCTCATCCTTCTGCCATAGCATGATTAAGGGATTGGAACGGTCATTTATCCTATCTCTCATTCTTCTGCCATAGAATGAGTATCCAACCTTGGTTGACCGAACATGGGGGTATGCCAGAGAGAAAGGTGATGGGTTTTCTCTAGCCATTATGGATGGATGATAGTGCACTGATAATATGGGCACAAGTGAAGTGAAGGTAATAAGCATAAAAAGAGTAGCTAAGGACATTGGCCAAGGACATTTCTAGAAGAGGCAGGTGGTAGCAGGTTGTGGCAAGAGGAGGGTCTTAGTCAAGGTAGGTGGTAGCAGGTCGTGGCAAGAGGAGATTCTTAGCAGAGGCAAGTAGTAGCAGGTCATGGAAAGAGGAGAGACTTGCCAAGAAGAAAAAGGCAGCAAAGAACATGCTGAAACATCGGGAAGGAATTGCCACGTTGAATGAAGGCATTCTAATGAACTATAGTATACAACTAAAATATTTCAAACATTTAGTGCTTTAGGATTAATGCTTAATTTGAATTCTAGTATTAATCTGCCTTGTTGAAATACATAGTTGACAAATATTTCATTTCCAAATTTTAATATCCCCTTGCCTCATTTTGAGTCCAAATAAGACCTCCAAATTTGTGATTGGTTAAAAACAATTGTTGAAAGAATTTGATAGGTGAGAAAACCGGTTCCATAAAATCTGAAAGCAAAACTTTAGGTTAACAACTTTTCTTTGCATGCAAATATTGAAAACAATTTACTATAGTCCCTATTGCCTTTAGGCAGGGACTAATAAGATACATGTTCTTAAGTGTCCTCTTGTTTAGTTCTCGGTAATCAATGCACATAAAAGAACCATTTTTCATCCTTGTCAACACCATTGGAGAGGCAAAAGAACTTTGACTTGACATATCTATTACCATAAATGAGAAATGTGTTCAAAATGAGAAACATAATATCTATGGTTTTGTAATAAGAAAATTTTTTGGGTTTTTAAATACATATATATATGCAAGAATAACTAAAAAAATTATCGAGTTCCAATGTTAGATTAATCTATTGGTGCCACTATTGCTAGGTCATTGTAGTAATTCAATAAATAGTGCAAGTCCCCAGTTCAATGCCCATGGGTTCATACACACAAACTCAACACCACCCAATCTATACTAGGTCACTAGGTACCATCCTTGAAATGAGAGAAAGTGCTCAAGAGTTTCACGAGTTATTTCCAAAGAAAAAAACTCGAAGTTTTAACTATCAATAATCACCATACACTTATTTTTGCAGATCATTGAAATTTCTTCAAGTACAAAAATATTTCATATTCATATTGATCTATAAACTGCCATGGATATTCCACTCGAACGGTTCGTCAGAACAAATATGATAAATAAAACTGAAATATACACTATCAAGGTTAAATTCCTTTAGATTCCATAATATTTAGTTACAGATTTTTTGCGTATGCATGAAATAGATCAAATGTGAAAAATATAGAAAAATAAAATAAAATCACACACCGTCCATAAAATAACACAAATATTTTCTTTGGGAAACCGTTGTGGGAGAAAACTCGGCTAGAAGGTGAGGTTTCTCTACTCTCTTTTCTCTAGTATGGAAATAATGCAATTACAAAGGAGAGGACACTCTCTATGGAGTCACCTGAGACTTGTGTTCTATTAGGGTGATACAGAACATTATCCCCCTATGTTATGCTCTCTAATTTTCCCACTCCCAATCGTTATGCTCTACTATAAAACAAAATACAATAACACAGAATGGAGCCCCTTCTCCTCCTAGTGGCCTAGTATTTAGCATAACCCTATAGTCATCTACGATTAGGGTTTTGACTTCCTCAACCCTCAATTGTGATAAGATTTTGGACCTTCTAGAATCTTATTGAAATCCCTCACATGGATATCCCCATATGCATGAGTAACGGTGGCTGACGTGGCATCCTCTTGTACCATGTTGGTCAACACGATAAGTCAACTTGCAGGAGGCATAACTTTTGCATACAAGCTCTGATTGACGCAATTTTTGCACTGTTAGAAAGGTATCAATGTGTAGAATAGCAACACAAGGTCAAAAATATGTTGAGAAAGTTTTGACCCCAAAAAATTTTGTTTGATGCCTCAAAATGGATCTGGAAGGTTTCAAAGCCCAATTTTCAAAACTGGGACCCGCAATTAAAATGACCCCGCAAGTTGATTCCTCTATTTTTTTTATCTGGATTATTTTCGACACAAAATGAGAGAGGAGATATAATAAAGAAATGTACATAGATGTCTCAGATATCCAATAATAYAACAGAAATAWATCAKAGATGCAACCTTAAACRCAAAGATACAGTAATACACAATTTATATTAATGAGCAAAAATGTACAAAGATWGTAAAAATACAGAGTGAAAGACTCGCTAGAATGGTRRCAGCTTGTCTCTGAGAAGAGATGTGATGGATACTCACATTCACAAGAAGATGGATTAAAATGAGGCTCTAAAGGCCTTTTTAACATAAATAAAATCCAAAACCCTAACCCCAGAAGATGAAAAGGCAACAGTTTTGTGGACCCTGTTTTGGGTAGTTTGGTGTATCAACTTCCCGGGGGTGTAACTTTGGCATACAATCTCCATTTGGGGTGCACGATATCTCATTGGAAAGGTATCGTCAAGGAGATTCATTTTGGGTGATAAATCAAAGACTTTGTCTTTCATTGAGGTGCTCGATCCCGAAAAAACTTCATTTAGGCCCTCAAAATGGCTCGGGAAGTGTAGGAACCAAAAATGATAAAAATAGTAAGGTGTTAGAAGACTGTTTTGATCCAGTTGGATCAGGTGAGTGGCCACCGATATCCACCTAGATCAATCCTCCATCCTTAGGAATAAATGGTCTCCATTGCATTGAGCTCCCTAGGGAGAGGGAAAAGCGTTTACTGAATTTTCATATTGATGAGTTGTTTACCTTACTGGAGAAGTTGCGATGCTTATATTGTTGAAGGTTGTCATGAACCTATGGCTAGAAGGGTTGGAACTTTTTAACCATTACGGCTACACGAGGTTCATGTGTGTAGAAGTAATATTTATGCTTTATTGCAATCTTGTCGACCTGCCTTTGTTGGATAGAAGGTGCTTGGACCAAGTCTGTAGTGGTTGTAGTGTCTTTATGTTCACCTTTTGAACATATTGTGAAGAAGCTGAATTTTTTAGTATGAGATACTACCTTGTGGCACTTTTTAGGTGGTACAATAGTCAGAACTACCTCTGGTATCCTATAGAGATGACCCCCCAAAGTAATAATGACAATACGGGATCGAGACTCATAGATATCATGGAGATTCCACATATATGGTTGGCCCAAGAGAACATCACAAACATCCAGTAAGGAAACATCACATAATACCTCATCCTTGAAGGGTTGGATGTTGTATGTCAATCGACATTGTTGGATAACACGAAGCTATCGTCATTGGCGAAGCCACCCGATGTTGTATAGTTGCAGGTGCAGTGTTGTCGCAATCCCAACTGTTTGACGACCTCTATTGAGATGTGGTTTTTCTGGATTCTGCTATCAACAATAAAATGCAGTGGGGTCCCCTTCACCCACATCTGTGAATGAAAAAGGCACTCCCCTTCTTCAATATCTGTTGGTTCTTCTGGTTGAATTGTTGCAGTCGCGACAATAGCAGTGGGGTATGCGTCAATGATTTTTCTTCTACCATTATTTTCTGAATCAGATTATGAATCAGGGTTCGACTCCTTGTCTTTGATCTCAGCCACCAATGATTGTTTGAGTGACATTCATCGGTGTTGTACCAGGGGCATTTGTCGAAAACACACCATTTTATGGTGTCCTTCTTCGTCTTTCCATGACCCTTCTTTTCCTGTGGCTTGGACTGGTTTTCGGGAGGCTATTTGTTAGGTTCGTCTTTATCATACTTTGGTTGTTGCAGATTTGCAGACCCAAACTCTTGTTTGTTCTGGTGCTTGAATTTCTACTCGATTTTAATAGCATATCGATACGCAACACCAAGTGATGAGATATCAAGAAAATCCATTTCAGTTTGGATGTATATGTGTACAGCCCCGCGGTATTTCAGAACCAAATGTCGCTCGAAGTCTTTGATACCCAGCTTGGTTTGCAAGGTATGGAAGGTATTGGTGAACTCCAACACTTCTTGGCCCCTCTCTTGCCGCAGTGTGGTCCATCTCATGTACTGGTCTTCATAGTTTCCAACATGGTAATATTGTTCCTTGACCGCATCCACAAAACAATCGCAAGTGGGATCGGCCCCATATATTCCAAAATCCTTTGTGGAAATTTTCTCCCAATAAGTTTCCCACCAATGTTTGACATGGGGGAGAGCCTTAAGGAGTGCGAAGGTGATCTT
>SNQJ01S0027260.1:45674-56884 GCA_010110895.2 Picea sitchensis | reverse complement strand
TTTTTCTTTGTTTCCTTCTTGCGGTTCTTCGGGTTCAACTCTAGATGTAGTTTCCAGCACTTTCCCTTAGTGTGACCATCAATATTGCAATGGTTACAATGGTTATTAGGATCCTTGCACTAATGTGCATTGGTTGTTATCTTCTTATCCTTTACCCCTCTCCACTTCTTATTACCCTCCTTGGAAGCTTCCTGGTGCTCTTTTTGCTTCGAACCGCTTGGTTTCCCTTTCTTGTGGCCTACGTTTTCTAGATATTGTTCCTATATGCATGCCTCATCCACTATCCTTGCCTTGAAAAGCATCACTTTATTTCGCAAATGACTATGTGACTATGTAGACCCCCCAAATACTTGAGGATTACATATGGGATCTTGGGAGAGATACCCAACATGATGGCCATCTTTTTTAACTCAATGGTGTACTCATGTACACTATGTCCTTACTTCTACCTAAAGTAGTGTCACTGAATCCATTGGTCATATACATACTCTATAGGGTAGAAGTGGGACTTGATGAGGGATTTTAGGTCCTCCCACCTAGTTATTGGCAAATCACCCTCCAGCCTAAGTGTTTTTGTGTGTATTTCCCACCAAGTTAAATCATGGCCCTCTAACTTTAGTCTTGAAAATGATATCTTGTGTTCTTCATCTATATCGTGAATGTTGAGATAAAGTTCTAGTTGTTGAAACCAATGATTCGGTTTTAATGCATCAATCATNGTGTGTATTTCCCACCAAGTTAAATCATGGCCCTCTAACTTTAGTCTTGAAAATGATATCTTGTGTTCTTCATCTATATCGTGAATGTTGAGATAAAGTTCTAGTTGTTGAAACCAATGATTCGGTTTTAATGCATCAATCATTGAAATTAAATTCTAGTTGTTGCAACCAATGATTTAGTTTTAATGCATCGATCTCACCTTGGTATGTATTTATGTCCAGCTTCCCTTCCATCTTGAATAGGGACTGTGAAGGATTTATGGTACTATAACTTGGCTTCTCTTTCTCGGGTTCTTTCCACAACTCCTTTTCTAGGTCTTTGATATCCCCTGACTTCACACCTGATCTGATCTCTAAATTTGAGCCTCCACCTTCTACGAACAGTCTGAGTTTTATTACCAGAGTCTCCATGAGGAGGGACATATTGCAAGATATGTCAATGAATTGATCTTCTATCCTCTCAAATCTCTCCATCGTTAGATCTTGAGGGTTTGTATGAATAGACTCGTTAGCCATGGCTAGGGTTTTACAACTTTCATCTTAAAATGATTTGTGGATCCTGCAACTTCCCATAAATACCCAAAAGAAACATGCTCTAGTACCAATATGATCTGTAAACTTTTGTGGATATTCCACTAGAACATTTCATTACAATAGATTTGATAAATAAAGTTGAAATTTACACTATGAAGGTTAAATTCATTTAGATTCTAGAATCTTTAGTTATTGATTTTCCGTTTATGCATGAAATAGATAAAATGTAGAAAATAGAGAAATGTAAAATAAAATGACACACCATTCATAAAATAACACAAATATTTTCTCTGGGAAACCATTATAGGAGAAAACCCAACTAGAAAGTGAGGCTACTATGCTCTCTTTTCTCTGGTATGGAAATAACGCAAGTACAAAGAAGAGGGAACTCTCTATGGAGTCACCTGAGACTTGTGGCCTATTAGACTACTACAAAAAATTAGTATCCTCCCTTATCCTCTCTAATTTTCCCACTCCCATTTTTTCTTCTCTACTATGGAACAACATATAATAGCATAGAATGGAACCCCTTCTCCTCCTAGCAGCATGGTATTTAACATACCCCGATAGTCGTCTAGGTTTAGGGTTTTAACTTACTCAACCCTCGATTGTGATAAGGTTTTGGACCTTCTAGAATCTTATTGAAATCCCTAACATGTATAGCACCATATGCATGAGTAATCGTGGTTGACGTGGCATCCTCTTGTACCATGGTGGTTAATATGATAGGTCAACTTGAGAGAGGAATAACTTTGGCATACGATCTCCAATTGACGTGATTTTTGCACCATTTGAAATGTATCAATGTGTAGAATAAACTATGGGGCATAAGCTATGCTACGAAAGTTTTTACCCAAAAAAATGTTGTTTGATGCCTCAAAATGGATCCAGAAGATTTCAAACCCCAATTCTCCAAACTGGGACTTGCCCTTAAAATGACCCTGCAAGTTGACTCCTCCAAATTTTTCCACTCTGAAAGAATCAAGATAGATAAATATAATGATCCAATTCATATCACATATTCCTAACAAAAACCACTTGATCCTCAATATCATGATTTGTACACATAAAAGAATGTTTGCAAATGTAAATATCAAAAAAATCACTAATTAGATGATAAATCAATTCATAAATCAATGGGCATGTACATAAGGATAATATTTGAATTCCATCTCATATGTTTTCTCTACTGGAGTGAAATGTCCAAAGGCACTACTTTGACTAGCATCAATAGTATTATGACTATATACTTCTAACATCTCTTCCACATGCAGCTACAATGCCTCAAAAGGTAACTCAACATCACCATCATCTTGAGAACTATCACAATCATATATCCTAGTGGGTCTAACAATGTAGTTAGCTCATATTTATCAGATCATTCAAGGAATTAAGGAAGGGAAAGTTCAAACAAATCAAACAAGTCGATAGGGTCAATCTAGTAGTCTATTTCCTTCCACCCTTATTATGTCCACNACTGGAGTGAAATGTCCAAAGGCACTACTTTGACTAGCATCAATAGTATTATGACTATATACTTCTAACATCTCTTCCACATGCAGCTACAATGCCTCAAAAGGTAACTCAACATCACCATCATCTTGAGAACTATCACAATCCTATATCCTAGTGGGTCTAACAATGTAGTTAGCTCATATTTATCAGATCATTCAAGGAATTAAGGAAGGGAAAGTTCAAACAAATCAAACAAGTCGATAGGGTCAATCTAGTAGTCTATTTCCTTCCAACCTTATTATGTCCACAGCAAGGCCCCTCCTATTGGGATATTTCTTTCAGTTGACCTTAGTTGTCAATATGGGGGGAAGGAATGAATATTACTAATGTTAGCATGGATGCACAATTTTAGGATCATTTTATCCCTTACATTTTATAATACTTCTTCCTACTTTTCATATTGATTTCCTCAGGGGCGGAGAAGAAATTTGGGCAAGGAGAGAATAATTGCTTAGAGAATAGCCTATAAGGGAACATATTTCTTTGGTGTGTTGTCATGATATAAAGAAAATATTTGAGAGAACATGCACCAAATATTAATCTTTTTCTGAGGTTATGTGATCCCTTCTCATATAATGGTTGAAGGAATATTCACTCCAATTTTGTTCACATGTTGATGAACTTGTCACCTATGAAGTGAAATGAAGATTGTTTGATTAAAATTTAATAATATAAACGTGAATAAAGAAATGCACATAAAATTTTGACTTTAAAATAGAAGATCAAGTTTGGTTTGGAAGTACTTGTTAATTATATAAATAGCTAAGAAACAAATCAAGGGAGTATCGACTCCAAACTACTCCCAAAATTTTATGATTCCAAGTCTAGTCCTATTATACACAATCCTAATCTACAAAGGGGCCCTTTGATCTCAAATATTTTCCCAGCTTAGCATGTATGACAGTGTGATCATAATGAATGCCACACCTATTAATGAAGGCATTCCAATTTGGCATAACCTCTTCACCTTCCTTTGGTTTCTTATGAAACCATTTGGATTTGATCTAAAAAACAACTGAATGGAGAAGCTTGTGAAGCATATTTCATTTGTGATACTAAGATCCCACACTATATCCTATCTCCACTATCAATCATCAAATGTTCATTAAACATAATTTGATGAATTTTATCCATCATCCAATCAAGGCCCTTATATACATCCCCTAAGCATGGTTTATCATTATCACAATGCAAAGGTCATTGACAATAAGAGTAATCATTCTCATTATATTCTCCAGATGCCACCAAGAACCATCATATATGTGATTGAATCATCATATATGTGATCAATGACAAGGCCCTTAACCTATTTACTATCACCAAAATGGGCCCTCTTCTACCTTTGCTAATTAAGGGAAATTATCACCTCTCTAAGTGTGTGGTGCACTTTTAAGAGGTGCTACAACATAATAAAGGTGGAAGCAAATATAGTCTTTGCACATCAAATAAGTGGCAAGGTGTCATATCATGTAGATTTCTATAGATGTTGAATGACTAACAATGTAACTTTCCATATTCATTCATCCATTCACTATTTTCCCAACCCATGCAATGTTATTGATATATTTCAATAGTATTTACATCAAATGAACAACAGAAAGTGTTAAAAATATATTTGGGTACTCATCCTCAATAATTACTATAAATATCCAAAAAATATTGAACTTTTTTTCTATCTCATCCTTGCACAACTTGGGATATTTGAAGGAGGAAAATAACTAGTTTGGACCCTAGTTTCAATTCAGTGACATGGTATTATCCTCGATCTAGTGTTACCCCAAGAAGTAAGTCATTGGATTCATTTTCAACTTGTCAATTAACGCCTATGATTCCTTATATCTTCCATGCATTTTTTCATTTACCTTAACATGTAGGTCTTTCGTGGCATTAAATTGAAAAATGAAACACAAGTCCTCATGAGCAATATATTTGGCTATAGCATGTGCTAAGATCAATTGATTTGCACCTAGTTTCATCCTTTAGACAATGATCCACTACTATCCTTGTTAGAATTTCGTGTACAACTCATCAAGCTTCATGTAGAATTCACCCAAGGTCTTCGATGATTATGTTGCAATACCATATCATCCCTTACTAAGGTTGCAACATAAAAATCAAAACTCTATTCATAGTTGCGCAACTGTAATTTATCCCTTTGGCAATCCCCTTGAAATCCAACATAATATCATTGGTTGTTAGTACTTAGAAATTTTGTAATACTCTTAGACCTACATGTGACACTAAATTGGAACATGAAGTCGCAAGTGTTGTCAAAATCAATGATAATCATGTGATTCTTCCCTTTGTGTTTTTATTCTCAAAGTTCAATATTGAGTAATTCCCAGCATGGCAACAAGTGCATGGCAACAAGTGGCATGGTTGGAGATCTTTTTTTTCTTATCCCTTTGTATTAGAATTTTCCTCCTCAGTCTCCACTACATCCTCTTGATCACAGCCAACCACTTCTAGTTATTCTTTACATACAAGCTCAATCATGTGAATCTTGTTAGGAGTCCTACATTCTTGTCTTTCGAACCCCTTCTCTTTGCAATCAAAACAAATCCTTTTGATTGTAAATCAATAATGATAGCAAGGCCTACCACTCTACCTTTAGGATAGGTAAGAGGAATTTTAGGTTTTACTTTACCTTTAGGTTATATCTTTGCTACCAAAGGGGGCTTGGAGGAATAGTTTGTTGCCAACAACTTGTGGGGACCTCTAAGTAGACTTGTATTTGTTGAATGGCATCCTCAATAGTATAAATCTTTGACACCTTAAAAATCCTCTTGGTAAACTCTATTAATTTATCAATATGCATGGTAGCTACACACTGGGGAGAAATATTATCCATTTAAGTAAGCTAGCTTCAAAAAATTCTTTAGATTAGCGTACTACAATGCCTTGTTGTTTCGTGTTTTTAAAGGCCAAGAAATCACCTTCTTGGGTATAGACTTCAAAACAATAATGAAATGTAGTCACAAATTGGTCCCAAGATTATATCTTTGGTTTATCTCCTTCATTTGATTCCCATTCCATGGTTTTCCACTAATTATATGCTGACCCACAAAGGTGCAAAGTGGCACATTGATTTTTACACATTATCTCTCATAGGATTCAATCTAAAGAAATGGGATAGTTTTCCTATTCAAGACATTGGTTTGATATTTTCATTTGTACCATCAAGCTTACAAGTGGGAATTCTCTCAAGTAACCTTTAGTTAATGTGGTTATCTTCTACATTTTCTCAGTCATCTTCATTCTCATGATTGTCTACTCATCCGTTAAAATTTCCTGAAAATGGGTTCTACTCATGGTCATTATGGTTTTCCTCTCTTTTCTAATCCCAATGTATTAAATGATCCTATTGTCCATCACTACTTCAATGACCCTATTTTCCATCACTAATTCAATATCCTCATTCAATTCTACACATGATCACTATCAATGAATGAAGGGACTTAAGCATGAGGCCATGAAAGTTCTTTGATACCACTACTATGAACCGAAACTATTATGGATGCAAGAAATGCACTAACATTGGATGAATATCATTCTGATAGATGGTTTTAGTATAATAACATCAATATATTCAACTATACCAATACTAGATTCAATAGTGACAACAATAATTTGAGCAATATCAATAGAAAGTTAAGTAGAGAAATTGTCAATTGGGTGTAGCTCAAGTGGTTGTGAGGAAAATTTGTTACACTTCCCACTTGGTTTCAAATCCCACTTTGTGACATGTTTTCTCTTAGTGAGTCGATTATTGATGAGTTATATATGAAATATCCATGGGTTGTTGACTGGAATTCTTCCCTAAATAATCTATGGTTTACCTTGGGAACCATCCTTGAAATGAAGGGAAGTATCTGGGAGGTTTCCCTCGGGATATGTTACTTGGAAAAATAATGAGTAGAGAAATTATGAAATATTGATTAACAAGAAATCCAACAGTATGAATAATAGTGATTATGGCACAAAAATCCTTTATAATGTGGCATAGATTAGAAACAAGCATGATTCTTAGCAGATAAGCAATGTGTAGTTAAATATCATATAATTCAAAGAACCAATGCATAAATAGAAGAAATTTCCTAAGATGGTATGTATTTGAACCTAGGTCCAAAGTCTCCAAGCTATAGGATGGACATTGAACTTATAATTATCAAAACTAGAAGTGAAACCAACCAAGGATTAGATTGGGATCAAACCAAATTTAGCCAGAGAATCGAGTTGAAGAACTAGTCTTCTAAAAAATACATAAACCATGCAAATTTTAATTTAAAAATGCATGTATTCATGCACATCAATATAAATCTAAACAATTAAACACCAAATATGTAATGTTTGCTCATGTATATAGAATGTAAGGGTGAATATAGAAAAATGGCTCCAAGTGTGATACATTTATGAATCAAAATACATAAACATTAAAGCTCTAAATAGCCTCTAGAGTCCAAAAGACATCATGCTACAATGAATAACTACATATCATCAAAGTCATCTCTTATATTAGGATCCTCATCATCAATAACACGCTCTACCTCCTCCTCTGACATCTACCTTGATCCTCTAGGGACATCAATACTAGTGCTTGGTGCTACTTGTGAATCTAAGTCTATCCACCATGTTGCTACTCAAGTCAACACCCTCCAATTATGATGAAAATGACTAATCCAAGCATTGAAATTAGCTAAAAATATTAACATGCCTAATCAATGGTTTTGGTTTGAGTGAAGGGTACATTTTTTATAAGGTCATGATAGATGAGTTCAACAATCAACACCACCAATGTCAAGATACATAGAGGGATTGGTGCTCTTGATTAAATAGTAATCTCGCATCATTATACATGATAGAATCAAGTCATGAAACGTTGCAATCGTATTGGTTCTGAAACATTGAAATCCTTAAAATTGTTAAGTCTACCAAATTCTAAATTGGATATGAAATTCCACTTTCTTCATATGAAGTTTGATGAGGTTGGAACCACTCTCAAACATCCTAGAAATATTAATGGAAATGTTAAAATTTTAAGTGAAAATATAGGAAAGGAAAGATAATGGAGAATGTCAACTTTACTAAAGAATTAAACATTACCATTTATGGTTGATTTTTCATTCTATCTTCGATTTTTAACCAAAATGGCACACTTGTGCTTACAAAGTTGGTTATTGGTTTAGGTTGGAATAGACCCAAATAAATCGGTTTGTGAAATAATTGGCCTATCATTCTAGTCCACGAGCCAGTTTGGGATGGCACTAGCTTGTCGATCTAATCCATGAGTTGATTTGGAGTCCTTAAGGGGTGAATCGATCATTATTGGTCAGTTTTGTTAACACTTTGTTTTTCTCCCTTTTATTTTTATTTTTTTTAAATGACGCTTGGGTGGTTCTATGGGTCAGGGACCAGTTAGGCATCAATTCTACATCTGAATTGATTGGTTCAAGATGGATCTAACTTGTTGGTCTAGTCCACAATCTAGTTTGGTATCCTCAATGGGTGACCAATTTGGTCTAGCCAATTTCAATAACACTTTGCACTTGATCAAAGAGTTAGTCTCTCAAGACCACCTTCAATAAAACATTCCAACGACATGTTTTCTTGATGCTTTTGGGTTTATTTATAATTCCCTCTCCCACTCATCCCTTTGTTCTTTTCATGTGGGATAGATGCTTCTACATGCATGCTCTTGAACATGTTACCACCGAACAAAATTCTTGTTTCCACTTGCAGGTTTATTTTCATAGCTCTCGCCTAACAAGATTCATGTTTCCTCTGGCGGGTTTACTTTAATAACTCTGACCTAAAAGGATTCATATGTCCACTTGTAAATAATTTCATTTTGTATTTTACTTTAACTTGAGTTGTAGCAAGACGGGGATATTAAATAAATGGTTATTTGTTTCGGTGCACTTGGAGGTCAAGAAGAATAGATAATTTGTTCTTGTTGAGGAAAATTCAAACTAGGGTTTAACAGTGATAGTCTCTACAGCGGCCAACATGGCTACCAAAGGGGGAGGGAATGGAACCACCTCATACAAGCAGGTGGTGGTGGATAGAGGGAAAGGCCCACGAGGCGTCGATTTCAAAGAAACTCTGACGGGCACCTCGGGATCAAGATCGAAAAAGAATCAAGAGGGAAACCAAGGAAAAAGTGATCAGGTGGGAGAAGAAGCCACAAAATCCCATAACGGTGTGCAAGAAGTGGACAACCCCAATGGGGTAGAAGGTCGCAACTCGTGTAAGCCTAAAACAACACTGATACCCAAGGTTATACTGGAAGACCCCCAAATGAAACTCTTCCGGGATCAGATGAAGACGCATACACTGATATGCAAGTTCATGGGCATGTGGCCCACAGAAAAAATGTTGTGCAACTGGTTAAAATACCACTGGAATCCAAATGGAAAAGTGGAAATCCACCTGGGCTCAAAAGGATGCTTAAGAGTAGTATTTATGAACCTGGAGGACAGGGATAAAGTCTTTGAGGGGGGGCATATTTCCACGCCTCAGCGGGGCTGTACTTACGGCTATGGAAGGAAAACTTCTCCCTAGAGAAAGAAACCTTTAAAAATGTCCTAGTTTGGCTAAGGCTTTACTCCTTACCACTAGAATATTGGTTATCATCCACTTTCGAAGCCATAGGGAACAAGCTCAGAAAATATGTCAAGACATCAGAAGCTGTGCTAAAAGGCAGATATACTTCCTACGCAAGGATCTGCATAGAGATGGATGTTTCGGGGGCGCTCCCGGAAGCCATAAGCCTGGAGTTTAGGGATGAGGAATGGATATAAGCATAGAATACGAACAGATATTGTTTCGATGCAGAAGATTTCATGAACATGGACACATACTAAGGGAATGCCCTCTCAATAAAATAAAATAAAAAAAGAAAAACACCAAGCCATAGCAAGATGAGGATGGTTTTGTGAAGCCAAATCACAAAAGCAGAGGAAACAAAAGACAAGGCAAGGCCCCAACAGGAAGCAACCCGAAAGCCAAGATTATAATAGAAGGCAGAGGCAGGCTCAACCAAGCGGAAGAAGGAGGAAAGGAAAATAACAAATCTAAGGAAACAAGTGAAAACTCAACTCATGAGAACACAGAAATGCCAAGTAACAAGGGAGAACATGGAGGTAGCGCAAGTCCTATGGAAGGAGGAAACGAATATACCAACAACCCAATGCAAGAAGCAGACGGAGATTCGGAGATGACACCAAGCGAGGTAGGAACAAAAGACCCAAATCTCAGAGACATAGTGGAAAGGGAAGGAATAGATCTATTGAACATTCTGGAGCAATGGAAGAGTCAGGGAGTCGACAATGTGCCAGTGGAGCAACTCGATCGCATTCAATGTATTTTTCTCCTAAGGGAGGAAGCGAAATCCAAAGGGATCAAGCACATGCATGGCGAGATAGGAAACCTGGGAATCAAAACAAGATATGGACAGCCACAAAACTCACCTAAGCAGGCACGGTGGAAGAAAGGCATAAAATCAAATAGTGTAGCCCTACAAGAACTAGGATCCCTGGTGATAAACTTAAGTAAGATTAAAAATATCTTCCCCAACTCCCCCCTACATGTTTAAATGAATATTATAACATGGAATATAAGAGGCCTAAACAACCCAAGAAAGCAACGAATCCTTAAAAATAGATTGAGTAAGGAACAACCTGACCTATGTTTCATTCAAGAAACAAAATGCAATATAGACAGAATGGAAACAATCAGTAAAAAATATTGGAGTAAGTACAAGATGTTGGTTTTTGAAAGCCAACATATGGTGGGAGGGATCCTCACCTTGTGGAACCCACAATCGATGAACCTATTGGCAACAGAGACCACGAGAAACACACTTTCTATTAACATGCAAATTATAGGGAACGCGGTGGAAATTATATGCACTAATGTGTATGGCCCCCAGGTGATGGAGGAAAAAAGGAGAATGCTCCTAGACCTAGAGAATCTAAAGGATCATACCTACAACCTCCATTGGATATTAGCAGGGGATTTCAACATCGTCACCACTCTCGGTGAGAAAAAAGGGGGCACCAAGATACTGGACAGAGATGCGGAAAAATTCTCAGCATTCATTGACACAATGGAGCTTGTGGACATTAGGAAAAGCAATGGACAGTTCACCTAAAACAACAAACAACTAGATCACCACCAAGTAGCTACAAGGCTAGACATATTCTTAGTGTCGGAATCCATCATTTTGCAGGGACTAACTATGGACTACAGCATCCTCCCTTGGGGGGGATCATACCACTGGTCAGTTCAACTTGAAGCTAATTTTCAAACCACATCGAAGAACAGACCTTTTAGATCTGAGAAATTATGGATTGATCACCCCACCTTCAAGGATAAATCAACCAATGGTGGTGGGAGGAACTACCGGACCAAGGGACAAGGATGTTCAAACTTTATAAAAAA
>SNQJ01S0027259.1:68510-90527 GCA_010110895.2 Picea sitchensis | reverse complement strand
CTCAAGAGACTGCTTGGCTTGCTCCTTTCAATTTTTTCCCCATCCAGATAGATGAGTACCTCTTTTTGATTTAATGAGCTCGAGGAGGATAACACATGCTCGATATAACTCACCTTCGGTAAGTTCCTCTTCCTTTGTTTAACTAACCGGAAGAAGTAAGGGTTCGATCCCGTATGGGCCTGTCGATGTGTGTTTTAGTGAGTCCAAAGACAGAAAACTCGAAGGTTTTTCAGGATTATAGAGTTTGGAAAAACACTTAAAAGAGAACTCTATCAGTTCCTTTTCCGTACAATAGTCTAAAGAGACCGAAAAAGAGATAAACTATCGCTCGAAAGACGCCCTTTCGAACCTTGTATTGAGTGTGAAAGGAAGCAAGGTCACTCGACAATATTTTCATATTTAGAGAGTCTGAAAAGAGTTTAAAGATGAATCTGGGGGGGTTCCTTTTTCGTGTGTCCATGCGAGTCCGAAAAAGAGATAAAATTCTACCCGGTGCGTTCTCATGTATTTATGAGCATGAGAAATAACAAAGACTAAGCTCGGTATGCCCCCAGCTTGAAAGCTAGTGGCTTAACTCCAGAAAGATCATCAAAGGCTGGAGACATTCCCTCCAAGATTTGATTCATTCACCAAAGGATAAGGGTGGATGAAAAGAAGGTTCAAGAAAGGTGAATGTTTCATTTTTTTAACGAGCTTGACACACGAAAAAAACTATGCTCAACACCCCTATTTCATTTTTTAATGAGCTTGCCACAGAGAAGAGAAACTATGCTCGTGACTTCTTCTTGATCATGGATTCCAAGAGGATAATTCTCTAGAAGGATACCATGTCAAGGGAAAAAACATGGTCATGGATAAGGAGAGTTCTTTTCACTAACAAGCACTAATAAGGAATGTCCTCAAACAAATTTTCTTCAATCAAATCCTGATGTGATGCTAAAACTTTTGAGATGCCTTCTAACATGCACAATCAATCATGATGAGAAGAGAAACTATGCTCATGACTCTTCTTGATCATGGCTTCCGTGATAATTCTCTCGAAGGATACCATGTCAAGGGAAAAAAAACATGGTCATGGATAAGGAGAGTTCTTTCACTCAACAAGCACTAATAAGGAATGTCAAACAAATTTTCTTCAATCAAATCCCCGATGTGATGCTAAAACTTTTGAGATTCCTTCTAACATGCACAATCAATCATGAAGATGCTTTTTATTGTTTGCATATGAACAATGATTAATTCAAAACAATGCTCATCTTTCTAATTATCTTCTCGGATGAATGAAAAACCATCACAAGCAAGAATCATACAAACAATACACCCTCTCATCGTGATCAAAACAAGAAGCTTAAAGAAAAGAAACAATCAAAGAGGAATCAAACTTCACAATTCAAAAGAAATGTCGTAAGAACAAAGGACTTTAACTAAAACCAAAAGAAAGATATATGTAGGTCTTTGATGACCTTCTCCGCTACCGGGTACAGTTCATGGATCCAGCACTGAGTAATTTTCCTACAACAATAGAAACTAGACTCTTAACTCTAAGACGTAAAGTGCTTAACGGACACCTAATTTTCAAATCTAGACAAACTAATGCATGAGGAGGAAGGAGAATAGAAGCGCCTCTTTTATCGACGCTTGTCCCTCACAAGACATCTCCGAGTTGAGCTCCAATCTTTTCACTCTTCGATAAGGATCTCTCTCAGAGACAAACAACAAGCTTTACCACTTCCTACTCTATTGATATTAGCTTGAAAATAGATCTATCTACCAAAGATAAGTTCATGTAAGATCGCATTAACAAACTAGAAAGAGACATGCCAAGAAAATTATATTACTGAGGACAAAACATCAAGCATACCATGGATGGATTGCAAATGGCCATTAGTCCTCCTTGTCTAACCCTTTGCTCGAAAGATCCACAACCCGGATAAAAACAGCTTTACTGATCACTCTCTTATGAGATCAGGTCCTGCTTCCAAATTATCTCTGTTCCAGTACCACTTAAGAGATCATAAGTTTGGTGTCATTCTCCTTTTCCAGCCCTTCACCATTAGAAAGTTTGCTTATATAGCCTTGAGAGGCTTTTAACCACTTGAGATATCCTTGGGGAAGGTGAGGGATTTTCCTCCTTCAACAGGACTCAAGACTAAGGGTCGACCAGGATCTCAAGCTCAACTACTCCTAAGAATGAAAATATAAGCCCCCATTCATATCAACAGCTTAACTACTGCCCGAATAGGTAGCACTCCCTCAAAAGGACCATCAGAGCGCTAGAACGCTCCAAAGAAAGACAAGGGAAGCGCCAGCGCTTCAAAAATGATCAGCGCTCCTACAAAGGGGTGGAAAAACACTATAACACTCCTCAGCCATGTTGGAGGGGCGCCAGCGCTCCTCAAGAAATTTTAGGGGAGCGTTCCCCTTCAAAAAATCATTTTTTGAGGTGCTTTCAGATGGCAAAAGGTTTGCAAGCTCGTTGACTCATTTCTCCTCTTCCAATCAAATGTTTGAGGTGTTTCAAGTTTCCTTCTTATGTCGCTATAGGCACTACATAGGCATCATGGAAGCATGCTTTCTTTGACACTCTATGCATACACTTGTGAGCAAAAGTGACATTTGTGAGCAAAAAGTGACACTTGTGAGCAAAGTTTTACACTTACAACCTTTAATGATGACAATACTTGTGACACTATCAAAGTGATTATTTTTATGTGTAAAAAAATTGGGTTGATATAATCCTCTTCGTACATGGTTGTTCTCAGAGCAAATGATTTACATCTTTTTGTAAGAATACTATCACAGGTCTCCATACCTTCCTCCTTCCAAGGGATCCATGGTGCACAATCTATATTCTCCAAATTCAACGATCACCTCCATTGTCTTCAAATTGATAATATATTGGTTATCAAAATCCCCATCCAGACCCAACAAACATGGATATGGTGAAGTATTATCTAATATGTCAATGACTTCAAGTCTTCCATGGTGTGGACACCATATAGATCTACTAGAATTCCTTTAAATATTCTAATTGGCCACTTTGTGTTGATTTTATAACTTCAACTAAATAGGTGAATAACCCAACTGAGTTTCTCCCATAGCTTCCTGTGTCTTTGGAAAAACATTGATTTCAAACCCTAAGTCTAGTATGATATCCCCATATTAAAATATTATACGTTTACATTCAACCTAAATTCTCTACTTGTTCTTTCTTCTTATGGACCATTCAATGTATATTTACCCCTTCTTCCCCAAGGTGACACTTTTCTAACAAATTTTGCAATATGTGTAAGGAGTTTCTATCATTCAAGACCTTTACACAAGATCCCAAAAAAATTATTAAGTTACTTGCTCTAAAGGTTTCTCTTTGTTAGTCTGATTAAATAATGAAGGAATTCCATACACCTGTATCTCATCTACTAGCTTTTTTCCCCAAAGTCGATGCAATATTTTCTTTCAAAATATCATTCCTAGCCTCTTTGAATATCTCTCTTTATGCATTAAACATCCTGCTCGCATGTTGTATTCTTCGAATCCACTGCACGATCCCCGATCCTTCGCGGGATTTATCTTCTCATGTCTTAGTTCACCTCTAGTAACTATGTCAATCCTCTTCCCATCCTCCTCTCTATTTTATACAACAATCCATTGTAAATTATGATTGTTCTGGTTCCTCTTATCATGTATTTTTGTTAACAGTGCTAGACAGTATTATATTTCATGGTATACAATGTGACAATACATACATGTCACGTGCTGCTGTGGTGCCCTCGCATAGTGTCCAGTGTTTCCTCGTGAAGTTGTGAAACACATTGGTCCCTCGACTCCTCCACCTCTTCCTCCATGACCTCCTCCTTTGAAGCTTCCTTTGTTTCCTTTATTATCTCCACGCAGTGTATTATAATGAGGTCCTTGAATGTACTGTGACTGTGCATTATTGTAATCAGAGTGGTGGTGTTGCACATTGTTATACTACGGTGGTGCTCCAAACTATCAGGCATTATTGTATCGGCAGCTTGTGCTTGAAACTACTATGCAATATTATATCGTATATAATGATTGTTATACTATGGTTGTTGTGTAGGTTGTCTTGTTATATGTTCATCTTGTACCCATATGTATCTGAAATCATCTCATTCATCATCTCCAAAATTCTACAGTCCTTGTCTTCATTTCCAACTGAATTACAAAAGTTAAAAAATTTGATTAGCTGAGATCATGCCCATTTGTTTTACAAATCTCACACCATGTTCCTCCTAAAGATAAATGGTTTTTAATACCCACTCCAATATACTGTGCAAATAATGGATACTCATTCTTGTGATGGCCTTCTATCATGCACATTGTACACTGTGACACATCTTCGATTTTCTCCCTTTCCCTTTTATTCTCGATTAAACTAGAATGTTAAGTTATCCAGGTCTTGTCTTAACTCTTCCACAACTAGATTTGTATGCTTCTTCTTGTATTGATTTCCATAATTGTATAGTTACTATGTGAGCTCCTCATCCGAGCTCTGAGCTTCATCCTAGCTCTGAAAGTTTTGTTATGTCAAAGGATACTTCAAGTTTGGAAACAAAGAATTAACAAAACAAATGTCTATGATGTGTATAAGTAATATGGTACTTCAAATTACCTTTTATTCTTTTGAACTTATGGTCCACCTCTTAGATTGATTCTCCTAATTTCTGCTTAATCTCTATCATCTAATTCATAAACTGGCCTTCTCAACCTGGTTTCTAAAATTCATTTATTAACTACCTCTTTACTTCTGCAACAGTTGTAAGTGCTCCGTCAAGTTATACTACGCATCCATGTACTAGTCTAGTGTGCATTTGGATGTGATTTCCAACTGCGTGAACTTTGTATCTTCATATGTAACTTTCTTTTGGTATTCCCAACATTTTCAAATGAAAATATTCGCCTTTGGGTCCCTTCAACCCTTCCATGGAACCCATGTAACCTAATAGTGGATCTTGTCTTCACATTGTGAAGTTTGTTGTACTAACACTTCCGTGCAGTGTAAAATCTTGACTACTTCTTGTTGAATTACTTCTACTTGAATTAAACCCTCATCCAAAAATTATTCTACCACAAATCAATTGTTGGTTAACCTATTTTTCATCTTCAATTGTCTTATTTGGTACCTGAGTTGTGGGTTCCACACCACTGCGATCTAGAATGGAGTAGCCTTCTTCGCTTTGGACCCATGACTCCTGCTTTCCCTCTCTCATATGTGGTGTGTGAAAGATATCCCTCATTATCTCCATGGTGTGGATATCCCTCTACCTATTCCTCATCATTGTACAAGTTGTTGGGCCCTTCATTTGGAGTTGAAGTTACTAATAAGGACTACAACCTAGTTTTGGTTTAGCACGAGTTGCAGAATCTACATAAGAAGTTGTATAGTGGAGTGAGGAAAAGTAACAAAAATTGGTTTCACAAAGGGACAGTGACACACCAACAAGGAAAATCAGTTACAACAAAACAAGAAAGCATGCGATCCCAAATCTAGAAGATCCCAATCATCTTATATGTATGAGATGTATAATGTATTAACAAATGGTGTTCCTCCTCGACAATTTCTGCCTTACGGGTTGAGTTTTGTTGTTGTCAAGAAAATATTGTACATGTAATATGTATTTGGTTTTGGTTAGATATAGCTATGCGACATGAGTCCAGAGCCAAAATATTACATCGAAAATTCAAGATGTATCTCCGAGATTGTATTCGATAAGTTATGAAGATAATAGATGAAGAAGGACCCTAATTTTTAAAATATAATGTGTCATCCTATGTTTATTCTTATGCATTGTATCTTTACATTACTTCTTTATGCTTGATAATCTCAATATGATGTATTTGTGTATAAATGATTTTCGCAAATTAAGTATCTTCAGTTCTTGTATGCATGAGTTCGAATGGTCCGTGAATCATTCATCTTTAAGATCATGGTGATTTTGAAGGTTATGGAACCCACCCAAGTATTCTCTCATTTCCCTTCCCTATCCTTCTATATTGGTTGTGCTTTGGGTGATACTTATTTCTTTGGAGGATGAAAATGTCAGAACTCTAGACTACATGGTACCTTGTTGGTAACCGAGAAGGACCCTAGTCCGATCAATTCGAAAGTATACAAATTGGTTTCATTGTCGAGACCTACATTAAAAGGGAACCCGTAGGGAGAATGATTCCATGGATTCACAGATCTAATATTCACCAATGGTGGGAGATAAATTAAGATGCATTCATAAGCAGCAGTTTTGAGATGAGAGGAAAATATGAAAGATACATAGGGAGATAGTCTTTTATCAGAAAACCGAGCCACCAATATGAGTATTCGTGGTTCGCCACTCAAGAACTTTTCCACTGGAGCAGATAGGTTCAAGAAGCTCCAAAGCAACAATGATTCAATAGGACTCGTGACTTTGGGATACAAAAATATTTCAAAGACTCCCCATCGACTGATCATCTAGTCATGCTAGAAACATTGATTTCTCGGTCAATACCACATTAGAAGGATACATTATCAAGTTTGCAATTGAGAATCACCAATATTTTTCACAAGCGTAAGTAGATTTCAAGAAATATGCAAGGGAAGATCTGAGAGAAACTCTTGGTGGATTGCCTTCTACGAAAGAGGTGGACGCACTACTTCCCCAAAATGATATGAATGTTCACCTTCAATTTAAAGGTGAGTTTGGGGTGTAGTCACGAAGAGAGTGATATACCTTTCAAAAAATGGGGAAACAACAAAGAAATGGACTCAAGAGGCAAGAGATCCTTGAAAAGAGACACCATACTTGAGAAGTGGTGGCGCGGTGAAGATAACGAAAGTAACAAAATAGTCCGATAATTTGCAGAAAGAAGTTGGACCAATAGAAGTAGAGGAAAGACAAAATGGAAGAGTTGTGGAAGACAGTAGCCAATGTGAAAGACTGGCTAGCCAAATATTAAGTGAGAGAGAAGAGCAGAGGGAAATAAGTCCCCAAGAGGGTACGGCGGAAGAGAATGTGTAGAAGAAAGGGAGAAGGAAGCTGACATGATTCTTGAAGAGGAAAGGGAAGATTCATCCCCAATGCAAGAAAGATAGGGAATTGCCCAAGACACGCCTGTGAGGAAGAGAACGACCCCTAGATCGTTAGAAAGCCGCCCGGCTAATGGAGCGCCCAAACCACCCACACACCCAAAGTTTCTATAGAAGTGCGGCACCCCCGATACTACCTTCTTATGCTAATTATTTTCCAATATAGCTCATTAGTCAGTCACAACCGGGAAAAGCGAGTATAGGGAGGATATTAGGATCCCCTAGTAGGTTGCAACCAGGACCCTCATGGCATACTTTGATAGGAGCAACAAGATCAACAATAGCTAGTAACTTGGGAGGTTTGATTTCTCAATACATATACCTTTAAAGGGGATGAAGATTTTAAGAAACATTGGTTCTTGTGTGAATCAATATGGAGATCCAGAGGGACTTTGAATGCGAATAAACCTGTTGAGTTCTAGACTACCTTGAGAGGCCATGACATAAAATGGTACATGAAGGTTATTGAGACAAGAGTGTTAGGGATGTAAGGTCAAGAATTCACACTCCCAACTGTGCATGGACAAGGTTCATAGAAAAGTTTGCCACCTCAATCAAAACAACAAGACTGGCCCGAGTCACAATGAGATTTAGCAAAGGAAGGTGGATCGGCCCGGGAATAAATAAGTCTAAAGATGCTATAGGGAGGTTAGCACATTCAATTCATGAGGAACATCAAATATAATGGTACATTCATGATTGATACCTCTGGCACTGATTTCGTTAATGAAACAATGAATAGCCACTTTGACAAATCCTTTGGAACAATCAATGAAGATCAAATCCATGACAGGTTATCCAGGAATTATAAGGATGACCAGGCCCCCAGTAGATCCAAATTTGTCACAACTCCAAGGAAAAATATCAACACTAACAAAGAAGATTCAATAATTGACGATGCCTGTAATCAGATGACCATGGGTCCGGTGTACCAGATGCCATATTGAACATACAGGAATTAAACGAATGAGGGAATGGACCTCCTCGGTCCGGATGGGACCCTCACCGTGACCCATGGAATATTTTCACAAGTATCCGTGAATTCCACTATCTGGCACCCTCAATCTCATATCATGCTTCTTTCCGCATCCAAGCAGCACTAATAGTTGAGTATCAGAGATTTCCTGACCCATGGGCAATGGGTCGATAGTTCCCATTATTCGTGGCGTATTCAACAAAAGCATCTAATACCTGAAGACAGGGAAAGCCTGTATGACACCAAACATACTACTAATCAGTGTAGTGTGTTGGATGCACTTGCGGACATGTTAGATTGAACAACATTTAGGGTGAATGAAACCCCTCGTGGACCAAAGACAATCAAGGAGGTGGAGCCAGAGGAGACTTCAAAGAAGGAAGAACCGGGGAAAGAGGAACAAGTATATTCTAAAAACTATGATGAGCAAGGCCATAAGGCTGGAGACTGTCCTCATCTGAGGAAACCATGGTTCACTCACTGTAGAACCAATGGGAACACAAATCAAAGACTTCCAAAAACTAATTGAAAAATGGGAAGATTGGTTACATCAATGAGGAACTAAACTTATCAGTTCAGAGATAAATAAATTTATTAGAGGAAAACTACCCAAAATTAATATCATTACTCAAGGAGAGGAAAATATTTTATGCTGATGCTAATAATTTACCTCAGATATAGAAAGAAACACTTAAGGAAGACAGGTATGGTCCTATGAACAAAAGTTGTTCTTTAAAAATGCCATATATGTATTTTAGAATATCCCTTCACTCTACATGCAAGAGAAACCACCAACCTACATTTCACCCTAAGATTTCACAAAGCAGTCCCTACTTCACCCCCACCTTAAAACCCTCAGGTCCTAATGAGACAACCCGAGAAACCACAAAATGTAGTTGACCTTGGTTTCCGCTATTTTCGTGATATTCTGAATGACCAAGCACAAAAAACGCACAATGCGCTATACATAGTTCTAGGGAATGAAGAATCCACAGAAGTAATAATAAGGACTAATATTCCTGAAGAGTACTCAAAGAGTGCAGTAAAGAAAAGTACGAACCGGAAAAGAGCTATACCAAGAAGCCCGCCTAGACAAGTTTGAGATTAAGGATGTTATGTTTGATATAGGATATTATGTTAACATACTGCCTAAAAAGGCTTGGGGAGACTTAGGAAAACCCCAGTTGACATATTTCCCAATCTAGCTAAGAATGGCCAATCAATATTGTATTTTCCCAATAGGAATATTGGAGAATGTGGAAATAGATGTTGCAAGAGGATCAGAGTCGATTTTGAGGTGATCAAAACCGTGTATATAACTTATCATGCACTACTATATTTATTAGGCCTACACAACTATGGGTCATGACCTAAATAAAGAAACTATGACATTTGAGGCAAACATAATCAAAGTAGTTCAAACCTTGGATCCATATGTAGGCCCTTGATATACAAATCCAATGGACGACATACAACATGGAGGGAGAATACTTGGCTCGGGCTTGTACACTGTAATAACAGGAACAATAGAAGATTACATAAATCCTATGTCTAATGGATCAGTAACTTGGAGGAGAATACAATAAGAACTAAGCATTCATAACTGCATTTTGGATGTATGAAGCAAGGCTATTATGAAATATTTTCAAGAAGATACGCAACTGTCAGGGAAATCAGGTGGGTTGGAACTAAGATTAGAGAACACCCAATAAATGATGGTACCTCATAACTTGACATTTTTCTATCTCGTTGAAGAAAAAGCAAAGGAGGATCAAAGGATCTCACTATTGGATTTATCCCTCCAGGAAACCCCTTCCACATGGTAGGCCAATCACAAGGCTTTCATTGGAAATTGGAAAGATGTGAAGCAAGCTATCAAACATAGATTTCAAGATAAGGAGAAAATAAAGTCAGAGATGTAGATGGATTTTCAATTTGTGCAACTATTTAATGGATAGACTGATCCTCTAAAGCACACATATTGAACAATGCACCCACATAGTGGCAAGTTGTGGAAATACCATCTCGCTTTATGGGTTCAAGTATTTCCCATTCACTAGGTCCAATTCCAAAAGATTGGTTCATGCATGAAGAAACCATAAGATAGACCATGGACTAGAAAACATTGGCAAATCACTTTTGCAAGGACTTCTTGTTTACAATTAAGTACCCTAAGCTTAAAGTAGTCCTTTAAAGAATTAAAGAATTTTTGTCAAACACTAGTAAACGTAAATCGCATCTAGTGGTATGCTAGTGCTAATAATCAAGAAATTCAGTCTAATATTCACCTAAAATTGACAAGAGACCTATAGAATGCTATAATATTGAGAAGGATTTGGAAGGCCCATATGATTTAGAATAATTGAGAAACTTATCCATTAGGAGACATAGGGGAGTAGAGAAATCCAAAACATCATACACATCTAGACTGATGGTTCTTATAATCACCCATTGAAGTTGTGAAAATTCAGTATAGGGACCACAAAGAAGCCTAAGATATCTATGGTGGGATATTACTGGGATGAACAAACTAGACACAAAATACATAGTTTGTTGTAGAGAGTATGAGGATTTGTTCCAAAGACATTGTTAGAGTTAAAAGGGATTAAAAGAATTATGGGAGAGATGGTAAAAGTTGAATTAAAACTAGGATCAAACCCTACGAGGCATAGACCATACTGCCTTAACCCTAGAGTGAAAGAGTAGTTTAAGAGGGAAATAGACAAGATGATGGAAGCTAGACTTGTTTTTGTAGCAGAAGAAGGAGAATGGTTCATCCCAATAGTCATCCGTGAGAAATAAAGGTGACACAGATATTAGGGTCTATGTAGACTACATAAGATTTAACTTTGTTTCAGGCATATGACCCTTTCCCAACACCTTTACCGATGAAGTACTCGAACAAAGGCTATGGAAAGAATATTACCATCTTACTCATTGGATTTTTGGGGTATCACCAAGTAAGGATTTATGAAAAGGACAAAGGAAGACCACATTCATAAATGTAATATCGGGGCTTCTCATTTGTATAATTGTAATGTGATGCCACATTCGCCTAAAGAACTCGGGCAGCTTCTCCAGGATTGTAATGGAAACTGTATGAGAATTTATTTGCAGGTTTATAGAAGTTTATATTGATTATTGGACAATATACAAGATGCTCATGGAAACATGTAGCTATTAATGTACCGGGATGTTTGACATATGTAGAGAATTACAGATATCATTGAACCTCAGAAAGTGTATATGTTGTGTGCCACATGGAAATTTCCTAGGCCACATAGTATGCCGAGAGGGAGTACTAGTAGACCCAACCAAAGTTGTGGATATTGTGAACATGCCTCCACCTACTAGTGCTAATAATTATGCCCATGTCAACATTGTGGTACACCGCCGTTTATCGGTAATATAAGGAAAATATCATTGCACCTCCTGAAAATTCCATTAACGGTTGAAAAATCTAATGTGCTGAGAAGCTCAACACAACACCTATTATGATATTTCCAAATCGGGAAAATGAATTTCACGTCGACGTAGATGCTTTAGGTATTGGCTTGGGAGCCATCTTGGTGCAACTGTGAGATGGATCCATGGATCATCCTATCTATTTTTCTGGCAAGAAGTTGTCGCAAGTTGAGAAAAAACTATACAACCACAGAAACGGAGGGTTTACAGGATTATGCTTTGCATAAGTTTAGATATCATTTTTAGGTTCTCATTTTAAGTTCTTAATGATCATTTTGCGTTAAAATATCTAGTTAAAAAACCTATGTTGTAAGGACATTTTTTCATGGTTGCTAATCGCTTAAGGAATTTTCTTTGAAGTGATCATTAATCTTGGAAGATGCAATGTAGGGCTTTATCACCTTTCTAGATTAGAGTCAAGAGAAAATGGCGCAGTAGTCGAAGATTAATTTTGATGGCTATCTATTCCTGCTGAGGCAATGCTAGAATACCTCGAAGACATAGAAGTCTTCTTAAGTACATGAGCCTTCCCAGAAACATACTCCGCAACATAGTAACACCATATGGTGGTTAGAGCAGCTGACTATCAATTGATTGTGTTCCGATAAATTGGGACTAGATAGTATCCCCAGGAGATGTGTCTTAGATCATGAAAGAAAATATATACCGTGGGAGTGCCATAGTGGAGTCGTGAGGTCATGTTGGAGCAAAGGCCACTATGAAGAAATTCCTCCAAACTGGGCTATGGTGGGCCACACTCTTCAAATATGAAAAGGTATATTCTAGATCATGATGTTTTTCAAAGATTGCAAGCCATCACGACGAAATGAATTACCACTTCAACAAGTTAATGATTTACAAGCATTTGAGAAGGGTGATTGAATTATCAGCAGATCAACCCACAACTAAGAATTCAAAGGCTAGGTACATTATTACCGCAACTCACTACCTTACACGTTGGGATGAGGAAACAACTATTCGATTGTTCAACCAATACTAATCGCTTAGCTGGGTTCATTTTTGAAAATATTATCAATTAGTTTTGGATGTCTTAGGAGTACCATGATTTGGGAGCCTATTTTATCAAAAGTAGTACAATAGAAAATCTTATAGAAGAGTTCTTGATCCAACATCAAAAAATGGTTTTGTACCATCCGCAGTTTTCTCAATGGACTGGAAGTGTTTAATAAGATTCTAGAGAGAGGATTAACGAAGGTCCGCTAAGAAATAGGGAAGATTGGGATGAAATAGTTCCAATAGTACTATGGGCTTACTGGACAACCACAAAGAAAATCCAAAAGTACACTCCATTTTAGCTATTTTATGGGAAAGAGGTTATTGTACCTATAGAATTCATTACCCCAAGTTTAAAGTATTACCAAAATTAAGGCCGCATGACAGATGATGAATCAATTGCGTAGAGGATCATGGAATTACCAAAACTGGAAGAGACTGTGTTTTTAGCAGATTTCCATCATAAAGTTGAGAAAGCAAGGCATAAACCCTGGCATGACACACATATTAAGACCAAAGTATTTGCAAGGAGATAAGGTCCTACTCTATGACAGTCAGCACCAGAAGCATCTAGGCAAGTTTCACATCCATTGGTTGGGACCATTTATAATTAAGTGGATATCCAACCATCTGGAGCAATGCATTCTGCAATAACCGATGGTATGTTGTGGCAAGGATGGGTGAATGGTGCTTGCATAAAACCTTGGTCTATCTCCAAACCGAAGCTAAAGGATTGTTTCTCTAGTCCAAAGGAGCATGTATATTAGTTAGATTTTATTTTTCTTGCAAATTGTTGTGAATTCAACTAATAAAGTCGAAGAGTGCATTATTGCGCTGTGACATGTAGTTCATTTTTATGTTGAAGTGTTGTTTTGATGAAGAACTACTTAATCAACAGTGTGGGACTAGAAGCAACAAGAACCTATTAATGATTCTCATTAATATGATCTAAATCTTTGTGGTTGGAGGGAGAGCCGACTAGACACCGAGTCCATGTGCCACACGAACCCAAATTCACTTCTTTATTACTACTATAGTACCTTGTATGAATTTGATTAAGCCATAAAGTCAGTGGATATGCAAAAATTATATTGGTATTCGCACCAATATTCTCATCTACAAAACGATAAGGTCTAAAATCAGCCACATCCCTGGCCAATTTTCCAAGTGAATGTCAAGATGACTAGAGAGATTTACCCCGTTAAACAGTCATGTCGGACAACTCAGATCCAAGTTGCATCTATAGGATAATGATGAATAGCACTTATTACAGAACTTTCCTACCATCACGTATAAGGTTCTGTGAACTCAGTGTAGGATACATTTTTCCTAGAACGAACTTAGAAATTTACAAATTCTAAAGAGTGAGAAAGCCTATGTAATCCCTCGACCAATAGTCATGATCCTCAATCCTTGTTTCTCCTGTCCAAATTTTTGATAGTGCAGACTAACCATGCCAAGAGATAAAGGGAACCGAAGTTTTGTTTCCAAGGTTGTAGTACCAAATGAGCCTTGTGACCCCCAGCTCGAGGTCATGGGCGATATAAAGGGGAAGGTGGAGAAACTCAATCTCCTTGACCTCAACTTGACACACCAGGTCTTGTTCCCTCAGATGAACATAGATGTTTTCTAGATTATATCTCCATGTGAGTTGGGAGGCATGTAGTTTGTGTCGAAGCCCAACTTTATCAATTTGTTCAATTCTACCATTATGAACCTCAGGGACTTACCAGATTTCGGCACCACTGGAGAAGTTGAGAGGTGTACCAAGTTTTCGGGATTAGAAGGGTGCATGAAAGAAGTCTATTGTTTGATAAGAGGTATCCAATCCATGATGAAGACATCCACCAAATTTTACTATTAGATTGTCCTCATAAGTGAGGACATGTCCAGTCGTGGTCCCATAAAGAATGGAAAGAAGAAGGGGAGCCCAGTCTATATGAGAGGTTTCACACACAGAGGGGGACAACCAATATTGACCCCATTCTACCCGAGATGGTCAGGACCATTTTCTAGATCATTTGTAGCAAAGTTATGAGGTCCTACTACAAAGGAGAATGCACACTAGATGCTTTATCAATGGCAGATTTTTATGCCAATGGAACTGTCTTCAACTGGTCTAGCTACCTAGTGGAGGAACTCTTTGTGGCTTTACAGAGGAATCCCAGGAGAAAGGTGTTACTTTCACATATAGATACTTATTTCTAACATTCACAATGCTCACGTGGATGCCACCCATCAGAAGACCATTGGTGCCAGCAGATAAGGGGTGCTTGGAAAAAATGTTTGAGCCCTGGCATTCAAGGGAGGAATTTGAGAACACCTCCTTCAACAACACAACATTCTCCCAATGGTACAACATATTAATCGATGCAACACAAAGGTTGTGCATTCCACATGAGTTACTTAACTGCAATATGTGGAACATAGCATTCAACATGAACTGACACCATACATTTGTGTGGCTGAGGTATGCCAACAGTGAAGAGTTCCATTCATGTATGTTTTCATTCTATTTGTATGAAGAGGCCTTCGACAAGGAGGTGATGTTGTGGCCTAAACTCAAACGCAACCCGAGCAATTTGGGGATGCATTATGTTTTTTCCACCGAGCTGCTAAAGAAGAAAGGTCAGGAAGTAGGGGTAGGACCGAGCTCTAGCCCAGAGATATAGAATAAAGAATATCTATAATAGACAGACTCCAAAGAAGAGGAGGAGATGCAACCATTAGAGCGCAAGAAGAGAACATTGTCGGTGCTCCCGCAACTGCCAGAGCAAGCTATGTTGACATGTAAGGATGTCAATGAAATACTTAGAATTTCTTTCATCAGAGATCCAATGGATAAGAAACTCAGGATGAGGATTTCCCCAAGTATGATTTTGATCCCCCAACCCATCTCATCCACCATCCCCCGCACTCTCTCAACGGCTCGAGCATCTGACATCATACATATCCAGGATGACCCTGAGCCTGATACCACTCCATCCACCATCATCACTAAGCAACATCCATCACCACCAAAACCCCAATCGCCACCTCCAAAAACTAACATTCCACCCCAAACCAATGATCTAGAATCCATGTAGTTCGATCCCCTAGAAATACCCAAGCAGAGGCCAGAACGCTTTGTTCCATAAATCCAAAAATACCTAAGCATATGCCAGAACTCTCTGGTCCAAATCCATAATATTGGAGCAGAAGATACAAATGACTGGCCCAAACCATGAATCCAAGGACCAATAGATCATACCCTTTGTACCAAGTAAGGATGCTCTATATTCGACAAAGATTAAAAAAATAGAGAAGTCGCAAGTTCGAAGTCCCCAACACACTGCCTCAATGACTAAGGTTGAGAGTGCTATGGGAAGAACAACCCAGGAAGCGAAGGTCCACAAAAAGTGGAGATACCAAAGGGACAGAATGAACCTAATATGAATTTAGGGCAGAGCCAAATGTCAGCATAGGAATAGATGGAGCTAGTGATCCAAAACCCTCAACAATGTGCAAATTTGTTGCAACTCTGCCTATCCATAATGCATGTTTTAACCTTCCTGTTAGTGCCATTGATATTGAGGCTTGTGCCAGGACCGTCTACAAGAGAGGAGGAGCTAGAGACTCCCTCAAAGAACTCAATAGCCAATGGTCTTCCACTGCAATTTCAAGCACCGAGGGATGCCACCCCTTATCCCGTTGAACTAGCACAATGGATAGCAACGCAACTATTCAGAGTGATCAGGGCCTCAACTGATCAACTAGAGAAGAGGCTCCAATGGGCCGAAAGGATTGCAGATTTCGCAAGGGAGGAAACACTCCTTACTCAAGCGTGTAAGACTCAGGAAAAATTCGCCAAGATTTAGGTGGAACAGAAACTAGAAAGAGTCCAGGAGAGCCTTGATGACACATGACTCGAAATAAGGAAGGTCGCACCTCAACTGCTAGAGTCTAATGATGTAGGAGAGCCTGACCACTAGATCGAATTAATCTAAGGAGAATGGTCAGAGTTTTCCATTCGCGTAGAGCATCTGGAAGTGCATTTGAGACAGATTTAGCAAGAAGAAGAGAAACAGCCACAAAATTTTCAAGAACATAAGGAGAAGGTAGTGCTGGAAGAAAACAATGCTCGAGCAGCACCACACAAGCACAATACTAAGTGTACAAGGATATTCTGAGAATTCAGCGACTAGATGGGTATCATTGCTAGGCGCAACCAGACTCTAGAGGATGTGCGCACAAGAATACAGTTGTTGAATGAGGAATTTTTTTTCACTATGGATTCTCTCGAGAAACAAGAGAAATTCGACCAAATCGAGTAAGACGATAATGAGTTGAACGCTCTATTCGAGGCACAATCTCTATCCAAGAAGGATTTGTGCAACTTCTGACTTCTCATTCATAAAATATACATGCAAATGCATAAGGTGTATGCTACAGTAGACTTTGAATGGAACTCTTTGGTCTCATCCAAGCCCAAGGGATGTATCACATATGCGACCCAGCAGTTCGTCGTCGAGGCCTCACTCCTTTCCAGGAAGTGGCAGGATAAAATTGGGAGTTTCCAGGAAGTTAGAAAGAGGGCCTTAGCATTGGTCCCAAAGTTGGGCCCTTCATTTGAAGAGGCAGAGAAAGAGAAAGTGAAAGAAGAAGAGGAAGGTAAAGTGGAGAAGGAGGATAAGGGAAACTCCTAGAAGTTGTGAAAGAGCCTAGTACTTGACTCAAGAGTGAGTTAATGTTTGTGGTCATAGCCTATTGGGCCCTTCGTTTTTGGATTTGAAGTTGCGCAAGAAGGACCACAGTCCCATTTTTAGTTTAGCATGAGTTTCGCAAGCTACAGAAGAAGTTGGACAGTGGATAAAGGAAAAGTAACAGAAACTAGTTTTGGAAAGGGACATGTTGACGGGCGAAATTGATCGTCCGTCAACTGAGAGAGTGGAATCGGTCTGGGGTTGTCTAATAACCCAATCTGTTTGGAATGAACCACCCTGACGGGTTTAGCGGCTCCGTTAGCCGATCTAAGGTCCTAGGAAAACCAAAGAGAAAACTAATCTAAACTAACTAATCTAACTAAAACAAATAAAACAAACTAAACTAACTAAAACTAAATAAAACAAATTAACTAAAAACAAACTAAACTAACTAACAATAACTAAAATGAACTAATACTAACTAATCTAATTAAAACTAATCATTAAATAAACTAACTAATCTACTAATTATATATACAAACTACTTATTAAAATATAACTTATTTACAAAATATACAATATCTACAAAATACAGATTTAAATAAAACCTGGAAAACTCATTTGCTTTCTGCCCTAAGACAGAGAAAGATATTTTTGTTGATTTTATGATTTTACGAACAAGAAATAAAACTTACTTAAATTAAACAATCTAATATACTAACTAACTAAAATACTAACAAATATACTAAACAAACAAATGACAAACTGACCTAGAAACGCTCCAGATTTGTCCTGTGTATGATGACTTCGAAGCTGGTCGTAGGAAGGAAACTCACACCGGGTAATCCAAAAGCTTCTCGTAAACGATAGCTGCAATGCTCTTTGAGTTTGTTTACAGGACAAACAAGACATAAAAAATAATAACAATTATATGATTTATAAATCTCTGCAATAAGGGAAACCTGATATGCAAAAACTTATACTTAATAATTCAACTTATGAAGAAGAGAAATATGTCATTCACAAATTGAATCAAGTAATTGCTATGTTTTTTATACACTAGGAGAAATCAGATATGGATTATATTGATTAAATTATATCATTTGCAAAAGACTAAGATAGCTAAAGTAGTGATTAACCAGATGCAAATTGATACACATAAACATGAAACAAAATATTGATATTATGAAAAGCTAAAGATGTAACAGAACATCAATTCTGTCTCAGTCTGTATTAAAATTCCATATCCTTGTTCTCCCACGAATGAGGATCATTATTACAAAAAATAATAAGTATTTATAAGTTTTTCCACAGGGTAAAACCTCCCTGTGGAAGTTATCAAACTGTTTACATAATCTGGGAAGATATTCCCAAGATCAACTAAACTAAGAAACTAAAATGAAATCAAAATATCCAAATATCCTCTAAACTGTCCATCAAATCCCATGCAATTTCGAATTCACCTGAAACAGGTCAGAAATAGACAAATTAGAGAGATATTTTATTAATAAAATGATTAAAATTAAATTCTATAGACTGAGCTACAGAATCATTTGATTATGTAGCTAGTATAAAATAAGATACAGGATCATAATTGAAATTAAATCAAATCTTTTTAATAAAATCAAATTGAATTAACAACCAACAATCATTTGAAAACGAATCATTTCATTTGAAAATGTTATATCGTTTGAAATCAAATAGAATCAAAATCCAATAACCGAATAGAGAGATAGGCATACTCTGTTTCGATTGTTATCATAAATCAGGTAGATAGAATCAAAATCAAACAGTTTTGAAAATCGTTTCATATCCAATGTGAAAGTAATGTAATAAAACAAATAGCAGGCAAACGTTGTGTTTTTCCAACAATAGGAGATACGATCAGATCAAAACAAAATCGTTTTAAAATTATTATAGTTGTCATGACATCAAACGATTCACACCACAAGTAGATTAATTCAAACAGGTGCGAGAAACAACTCATATAAAATCGTAACCAGATCGATTTGACTTTGATCACAATCATAATAGAATCGACATAAGTGATAATTGGTTATTGCAAAATGGGCAAATAAACTTGATTGGTATTGAACGAAATCATTAATTTCAAACAAATCATGACTGAGTTTAACATAAAAATAAATCGTTGTTTTCAGATTTCTATGGTGAGTAGTATCGAGATTAATTGCCGGATAATCCACAGTTGGTGTCATTTTTGTAACCAATCTCGTTCTTCAAATCAAAATCAAACAGAGCATCCATTGCAATACGAATCCAACTCATAACATGGTCGAGCTAACAATACTTCAATCAATGCGAATTAACCGGCTGGGGTTTAGCATAATCGTTAAGCATCAAATACATTCCATGATTTGGGCATGTTTGTATAGGCTTAAATAAAAAGCAATGTTTCCGAAGAAACAGAGTCACATTGGAAACGATCTGAGTTGTATTCATGTTCTTTGAAGGTCATATGGCACAACAAACCGTAACAATTAACCTCATGAAAATCGTTGCCAATCATAATGTATGAATTATAACAAAATCGAATCGAAATGTGAGTATATTCTAAATTGAGTATAAGAAACATTTCCTGTCTAGAATAGACACAAACAAATTTGATTAACAACAAAGCATCCATTTTAACTTGATCAAACAAATCAAATCCACACTAAGATCAATCAAATCGATGAAAATCTAAGAGAGACTAAACTGGGAATGATCCAATCGTATATCAAATCGAAATTTGTTTTTATTCAAAGCCAAGCTATATATAGAATGCACGCAATATAACAGAACTATCCAAGATGTAAACAGAGTTGTTTGAAACTGAAATCAAATCGTTATATAGACCTAGATTATTTACAAAAACAAATGATATCAAAACATACCTGTGTAGCGACGAGGCTGCTCAATTATGACAGCTTGGAATTTACAACAGCCGTGGCTGATTCCACATTTTTAAATAGGATGGAGCCGGTTATCTTTTGTTTCTTATCTATCGCTTGGAGTTTGGCCTTTTGAATGGTTAACAATGCAATCTGATCTTCCAAAGATTGAATCTTTGATTGGACAATCGGAACATCAAGATAATATCACTCTAACCATGAATTGCATTGGTCACAAGGTGACTGTGTGGGTTTAGACAGAGCAGGCAAGGGTTTGGGTAAATGACTGGGGGTTTCACAAGGCAACTTAATGCCTGTGTAGTTAGGGTCATCCTTTAGGCAGGGGGATAGGTTTGATACAAAATCATATGAGGGTTCGACACACAAACCTTGCGAATAGGGGTATTCGCTAGCCAAGAAATGCTCCACTTCCGAATCAGAGTCTTCACTTAAGTCCTTTCGGGGTCAATAATTTACCATGTTCTACTGCAAAGATGGACTTTTTGGGATTCAAGGAGATGTCGTATTTACGACATCGTAGCAGAACGACTCGTAAGTGAGCTAGATGATCGTCTTTGTTTTTAGAATAAACGGTCACATCATCTAAGTAAACTACGACGGAGTGATTGATTAATCCTTGAAAAGCAATGTCCATTGCTCTTTGAAAGGGAGCACCAGCATTAATCAATCCAAATGGCATCTTGCGATAAGCATAAGTGCCCCATGGAGTATGGAAGGTGGTTTTGAGTTGGTCTAGTGGAGACATCAGGACTTGGTTGTATTCAGAGAAACCATCCAATAAAGATAGCCTCTCGGAACCAGATACATGTTGCAGGATCTATTCCATGGGTGGGATAGGATAGTTGTCTTTGTCAGACGCTCTATTGAGGTTTTGGAAATCAACGCAAAGTCGAATTTCCCCATTTTTCTTCCGAACTGGGACAAGGTTGGACACCCATTGAGTGTGCCTAACAGGAAAAATTATTTTAGCACTCAGGAGTTTATTCAATTCTTTTTGAACGGTCGGTTCTAGTTTAGGGTGCATTTTCCTCAGTTTCTGTTGGAAGGGCAAGGTTTGGGGCTTCATCGGGATGACATGCTGTATGATATTAGGATCAAACATTTTAAGATCATCGTATGTCCATGCAAAGACATCCTTAAATGATTTGAATAATTTAACAAAAGCAACTTTTTCTTGTCTAGAACATCCCAAGCCTAAGTTAATGCACTGAGGATTTTCACTAGTTCCTAAATTGACTTTTTCATAAGACAACGAGGAACTATTGGTTTTACAATTGACCATCTTTTTAAATTTATCTTCAAAATCATAAAACAACTCTAATCTAACCACAGATTTGGGTATGAAATTTACCATGTCCGATAGAACTTCAGGCGATTTCAGATTAGGTATTAACGAAAAATCGTGCAAATTGTCGTCATGCGTGCGTCCATCTATCACCGCACCTTGAAAGGTTTCTTCCATGTGCATAAAGTTAATGATTTGTTGATCATCATCAAATACTCTCCAGTTTGTGATATTGTCAGGAACAGATGGTCGAAACAATAGCTCGGCGGAGAATGTGTTTGGGGATAAGCCTTCTGCAGGAAGAAGTTTAGAGGCTACATTAGCTAGTAGATCTGCTTCAGCATTATTTAATCTAGGAATGGAATTTATATTGAAAGTAGAAAAATTGTTCATAAGATTCCATACCTTAGACTGGTAACTTTTGAGATGCGGGGAAAGACAGTGTATAGAATCTCTTACCTATCTAACTACTATTTCAGAGTCGTCGAATACAACCAGGTTTTGAATGTTCATATCCAGAGCTTTTCTGAGACCTTGTAGTAAAGCCTCATATTCTGCAGTATTGTTAGTACATTCAAATTCTAGTCTACAAGCCA
>SNQJ01S0027259.1:47381-66184 GCA_010110895.2 Picea sitchensis | reverse complement strand
ATGTCCTCAAAGACATTACGGGCGATGAAGGCCTTCCAACTGTCACCAAGCAAACTCAACTGATAAACAACGATGAGCTTGATAAGACCATGATGAAACAGGTTGTTATCAGCCTTGTGCCTTTTATACTTTTTGGACATTTTATATAGGCTTCGATGAAAATAGAATGGCATGTTTAGAGGATACCCTATAAAAACCATCAATAGACGCAGGTGGTAGAGGAACACAAACCCGTAGCGACCTTCGCAGGTCACAAACTGCTTGATTACATTAATAAATCATGCCATCGTTGTTTAAGCATAGTTACAGACATACCTCTATCACAGGAGGTGATTTTGCACAATTGAAACAACAATGTCCACGACACTTCCTCGACCTTGAAATTCTTAAACCAACGTTGTCCAGAGGTAGGTAATCCTGTGGATGAGATGATAAGTTGTTCATCAATCTCTAACTATACATCACCGACCTTGGCTCGACAGCCATCGAAGGTCATGGCAAACTGTCGAGCTACGCAAAGGTTAAAACCCTCAAAATGTTCCACGAAGATAAGCCATCCACTATCTGACAAATCTTGGTGGGCATTGTCAAACATCAACAGGGCTTGACTGCCATTGAGTTCAACTCTCACGACTGGTGCCATGGAGCCGAACACATGGTAAGGGAAGGGTTTGAATTTACCAACGCACACAGTAACAGAGCTACCCGAACCAACAACAATGAACGAGCCAAAATGGGTAAGCATTAATGCGAGCATGCGAAGGTGGTGGAGTCTGCCATGCATAATATTCATTATCCAAGTAGAACCGCCAAATTTCATAGCTGTTCACTCCATAATAATAGTTCAACCGTTAAAGTCATGTGTGTAACCAATGAAATCAAAGGTGTAAACCAATACGCACAAGTTATACCATAGTGTTCAAACATCCGATACATAGATCAAAACATGCGCCAATGTATATAATCAAAAGTTTAATCAAAGTGCTAAACGAATTCATATAGTCGACTAGCCAAATTTATGAAAAGATTATCATAAGGATCATATCATATGTTTATAAAAAATTTAATCAAACCCCTATGCATTTCATAGAATCAATGATTGGCAAGTCATAAAATGTAAATCCAAATGCCCAATGTCTTACAAACTCAATAAAACCAAGTTATATAACCAATCGAAGTATGAGAACCGATCAAAGGATATTTCCAGTCGTGTAATGATCAATAAAAGGTAAGCACAAAAGGCATAATGACAATAGAAACATCCACAGTTCAGATAATGATCGAAAAAAACAACTTCGAAAGGAGAAGTTTTCACGCTTACAGTCGTGAAAACTTAACGAAGACAAATGTGTAAATGTCACAAGAAATGAAAATGTCGTCTATTTGAAAAAATGCAACGAAAACTTGATGTTTTCAAAACACAGGTATAGGTAGCTTATAGGATCATAAAAAAAAGTGGATTGGTTGCCAACAGGACAACACAATGCCAGCAAGGAAAAAGTAGTTACAACAGAACAAGAAAGCATGCAATCCCAAAGCTAGAACATCCCAATAAACTTATATATATGAGATGTATACGATTGAAAAAGGGTTCCCTCTCGGTTCTGGGTTCTTTTTCTTGATAGGTTGAGTTTTGTTGTTGTCAAGCAAATATTGTACATGTGATCTGTATTCGATTTTGGTTAGATAGAACTATGTGACATGAGTCCAAAGTCAGAATTTTGTAACAGAGTACCAAGATGTATCTATGAGATTGTATTTGATAAGTTCTGAAGATAATAGATGAAGAAGGACCCAAAATTTTAAAATATAATGTGTCATCATGTGTTTATGCTTATTCATTGTATCTTTACAGTACTTCTTTATGCTTGATAAGCTCAATATGATGTCTCTGTGTATGAATTATTTTTGCAACTTAAGTATCTTTAGTTCTTGTATGAATGAGCTCATATCTGGTCTATAATTGGCCTATCTTGCACAATATCATGGTGAGTTTTGAAGGTTATGGAAACCCATCCAAGTATTCTCATTTCCCCTCTCTATCCTTCTTTCTTGGTTGTGCTTTGGGTGAGACTTATTCTGTTTGGAGGAGATGAAAATGCCAGCGCTCTAGACTACACGATACCTTTTGTTGGTAACATGAGAAGGACCCTGGTTTGATCAATTCCACACCAACACAAACCCTCTCGCTTAGATACTTCCCTCTTCTTGTTGTTCATCTTATACTGGTAGGGTCGTCTATTGTGCGTCACACATGATTTCCTTATAATTTCCTTGGTCTATTCATCATTCATCATGATGGGGTCCATTTCTTCCTTCTTTTGGCTTCCCTCAAGATCCTTATCCATCTCTTAGATATTCCTTAGTGCTTCCCCCAGCTCCCCCATGCACACAAAGTGTTCTAGCTATCTAATTTCATGGTCATAACACCCTTATAATATAATAAGATCTTGATCAATGTGTAAAGAGACCTAGTGTACTTTCCTTTGGGTCCCTTCAAGAAATTTTTCTCTGCAGCAGTATATGACTTCGTTGTCTCTACTAAAAACTCATTGATAAACCCTACAGTAATGTTATCTAACCAAAAATCCATTGTTCACGTGAATTTATTATTAACCCTTTCCAATCGCACAATATTCTCAGCATTCTACTCTACTGGCCTATTCCTATTATTCGGATGGGTATCCTTCAACCTCAATAACCATTCATCTAATAACTATAGAAAGTAACAAAAATAAGATTCATGAAAATTCGTAAACACATACCTCTATAGGTACTAGCATGGTGTATATCTGGAACTTTTCTTATCTCTCTACGTGAACTCCAGCTACTTTGTCTCCAACCATCTTTCAATATCTTGCTTTGTAGGATTCCATGGCCCGAAAATCTATTTTTACCACTGCATTTTCTTCACCAAACCCCTTCCAGGTTGTTCTTTTGAGTTCCAGCCAACAACAGAACCATTTTTGGGATGTATGGACTGAACCGTGTTCTACCTTAGTTCTCCAACAAAACCCTTTTCACTATCTTCCCTTCTGGTAAACCAGAAGGCTACACTGTGCACAGAGTGCACAACACAGTCTCACTCGAGATGGATTATGGGTGACTACAGGATGCATATGTCTACAATAATGGAATGGGTTTGGGATGTTCCTTTTACTTCTATTTCTACTTTAGCATGTGTTAGCACTATAAGTCACCTCTGTATTGCAGCAGAGGTAAGCCCAATACCCATCAATTTTTATGTCACAATGAATAATTTAAGGGTGGTCAAATGGATGCAAAATCAGGATAATATCTCTTTAACTCAGAAAATTGGGCTGGTATGCATAGGTAGATGAGGTCTTGATCTAACTTCAGTCAGTAAATTGTAGTAAGGGTGAGTAGAAGGAAGAAATTAAAGAGAAAATGTACAGGTCTTCTCTGGACATCAGTTCTTCCAGCAGCCTAAGGAGGAAAAACTATGAGAACAAGATCCTCTTGAATTCGAAGTTTAAGAAAACTGAAAAATGCTATAACTGCACTGCAATCAAACATTCATTAAAACACAGTCAACACAATTCATCTGAATCCTTTGATCATGAAAATTCAGTATCAAATGAAAGTAAGACAGAAATAGAAGTTGACTTTCATTTAAACAAGAAGTCTCATGACAAGTTACATAGCCAGAGAACTAGAGCTTCATTAAAACATTACAATATAAAATCTTAGCTCAACCATCTACCTTAAAAAAAATATCAAAATCGAGTATTTGTACACAGGACAACTTGCCACCACCATGAGTGTGACCTGGACATAGCAATCAAAGCTTTGTGTCTGTGTCTTCTTATGTCAGGCTGCACTCTTGTTCTTCTATCAAACACAAGATCATATCAACATGGGCTTTGTAGGAGAATTCGTTGGCAGGGGGACTCTGGGATGACAGTTTTCCTCCACAACCATATTTTCCATGATTTCCATTTATGGGGTGAAACGAGGTTTCAACCACCTCCCCCATTTCCATTAACCACTTTCATCGAGATCAGGATGAAACCTGACACCCATGAATTTTCTAGGAGACGTTCACGACTCCTTCAAGTCAACCCCGGCACCTCGAGACCACACAGATATTCCTCAGTGAAAAATATGAATGCTTTCATCCTTGGCACAACCTCTCTCCATCACTCCATGTGACTGCGGGCCATGACCTCGGGCTCCTATGTGAAATTTTGGGATTTCGCATTTCAGGACTCTTCACTCCACTTGATTCTGAATATCCTGATTCTCGAATCTGTGAAATATCCCATCCAGATCGACGTTCTGATTTTCTTTGAATTTAACGGCTAGTATTGTTACTCGATAACCTCAGCCACCCTCCACTCAATAGGTGCTTACCCTTCTTTATGTCCCTGCTTCCCATATAACCATGGGCTGTGATCGTGGGCCGAACTTTTGGGGCCTTCGCGACTTCACATTTCACGAATATACGCTATGCTCCATGCTAAAACCTCTGATTCACAACATCACAATTTCTCGGATTAGGTGCCATGTGCTCCTTTGAATCAGATGGCCCAGATGAATATCGAAATTTTGGGACTTCGGGTTTTGGCATTTCGGGACTCAGAAATTTTTTGCATCCCTCACTTCAACTTTCCCAAAATGACCTTCTCCATGATTCAGATCTAGTGCCATGCATCCTGCTGGATCAGACAACTCCTGTTGATTTCAGATTTCGAGGGTTGAGATCCTTTACAAATGACTTCAACAATGTTATGAACTCCCAATTCATGTGCTTATCATTCTTTGTCGATCTCTGAACTTTCCCATGAAAATTCCTTTTCCAAACCAAACTTGCTCGCTTGCTTGATTTGAGTCCATAACCGACTGCTCTAAGTACTTTGTTTGTGCTTATGGTGGTGATTTCTGAAAACAAATACTTGGATGACTAGCTGAGGGATAGGGAAAGAAAAAGGATCAGTGACAGAGGTAGAGAGGGTGGTGATCAAAAATAAATCTTAGGGACGAGGCTTCTCAGGCAAGCCAATCAAGGGAAAATAGGTTGATCAAACAGATGAAGGATAAAAAAAGAAAAACTACAAGCCGAGAGAAAAACCTAAGATTGGGTCTGCAAAAAGGAGAGAGACTTAGGTAGAAACCACAAACTACAGACTTAGGTAGAAACCACAAACCCACAAGACTCTGAAAATTTTATGTTATAACATTTGTCTCCACAGGGGATGGCATGCTCCCTGCGAGCTACCAAGAGAAGTAGTTCTAGTTCCTTAGTATTGGTTTATGGAGTCTAGCTATTTAAAACAAATAAACATAAAAATAGGAATGACATTTACAATGGTGGGACGCGGACTGTGGCTTCAAACAAAAAACTTCTTTAGAAAGTGCCCATTAACAGGGCCACCAAAAACATCATTACCCTCCAAATTTTTCAACTTGTAAGTACTATTAGGGAATATCTCAGAGATTCTCATATTTTATCTATATTTTCAACCAAATAAACTATCTATTTATCACTTGTTTCGAGAGAAATCCAATGTTTTGAAACATGATCATCGATTTCTGATACATCTTATCTCTCGACTATCAGCTGGTATCCGAAGAAACAAAAAGTTGTAAACAAAAATGTGAAAATCAAACTGGTATGTACAATGGGAGTTCATAATCTAGTTACTGCATGAAATGCTTTAGGTAACACCCTTTGATAGGGGCGTTAAGGATTTTCCCATCGAGATTTTCTAACAAAAATGAATTATTTCCCTCAAAAATTGTGATCTTGAAAGGTCCACACCAGATATGGTCAAATTTTTCATTCTTTCCTGAGTCTTCATTCCTGCCATCCCATTTGAAAACGAGGTCACCAAGGAGGAATTTCCTATCTTTAGCTTTTTGGTCAAACAGGGCTTTCATGGTATCCTGATATTTCTGTAGTCTCTCATCTACTTCAGCCCTATTTTGTTGGACTTCTATCAATTGATTTATTCTTCTAGTGATGTCATTTGAATCTTCCTTCGCATCCTGTCAAAGTTTCATTACGGGAAGAGAAAGATTTATGGGGAGAACCACATCGATTATGTATACCATTTGAAAGGGGCACATTTCGATGGATTTCTTAGTGCCTATTTTATTAGCCCATAACACATGCTTCAAATGCACATGCCAAGATCTCTTATTTTCAGTCATCACTTTTTTAATTATGGTGATTAAACTCTTTTTCAAGGACTTAGCTAATCCATTTCCTTGAGGATAGTAGGCCGTTGAATGTCCTAGTACAATGTTGTGCTTTTGAAAAAATATTAACATAGCCATGGATTTGAAAGCTTGGGCATTATCAGTGACTATCTTCCGAGGACAGCCAAATCTTGATAAAATGTTCTCTTCTAAAAAACTGATCACCACTTTGTCTGTTGTGTTTCACGTTGGAATGGCCTCCACCCATTTAGTGAAATAACCAGTAGCGGTCAAAATCCACTTATGTTGTACGCTTGAATATGGATGTATTTCATCGATGAAATCCAGACCCCATTGCTGAAATGAAGCTTCTGTTTTTACTGGTACCAAAGGTAAGGCCAAAATCTTTTCCTTGCCTGAAAATTGTTGGCAGGGGTTATAGGCTCTAACTTTGGCATTCACATCAGTGAAAAATTTCGGCCAATAATATCCATCTCTCAGGATTTTATAGGTCGTTTCTCTCCAGACGTGATGCCCTCCACACACCCCTTCGTGAAATTCATTTATGACTCTCTCCATTTCAGATTCTACTAAATAGATCAATAAAAATCCCAGAGGATCCTTCCAATATAGTTGGCTATCCATGATACAATACTTTACTTCATGCAACTTCAACGTTCTAGCTTTGCAAGGGATCATATCACTTGGACATTGTAGAGTTAGAAGGTAAGAAACTATGTCTTTATACCAGGCAGAGGAAGATAATTTTTCTTGGATCTCGTTTGCAGGTATAGTAACATCAAGTTCGTCTATGTCTGGAAAATCTTCATAAGATTGTAGGTGATTTATCCCAAGTGCCCGAAAATTTGATTCGGTTAGTAATTTAGCCAAGCCCTGACCTTTAACAATTTTGGTCAGTTTTACTTCTAGGTCAAATTCATGAATCTTGGCTAACCATCGACCCCTTTTTCCATCACTATATAGTTGAACTAATATATCCTTGACAGCGTTGGTTGGTACATAGGAAATTATCTTAGAATGGAGTGCATAAGTCCTGAAATATTTGAGTGCCTTTACCATTGTGTATGCTTGTTTTTCCAATATATCATATTTCAGTTCAGCATCTCTGAGACTTTTACTAAAAAAACGCTATTGGTTGCTTAAAACCTTCATCGTTTTTTTGTAGGTGCATGATCGTGATAGTGTGTTTGGAGGCGAATGAGAAAATCAAGAATTCTTTCACATAATTTGGGTTGGCCAACCCCGATGCTTTACCTATAAATTTCTTGATGTGCTCAAATGAAGCTTTGGATTCATTTGTCCATTTGACCTCGTTGTCCTTTTTGAGCATATCTATAATCAATTTTACAATTTCAGCGAAGTTTGGGATGAATCTTCTTAAAAAAAAAAAAATCCTAAAAATGATTGTATTTCCTTTCTGCTCCTAGAAATATTGATAGTATCTATAGCTTCAACCCTTTTCGGGTTGATTTTGATTCCATTTTGAGATACTATATGGCCCAAGAGTTTACCTTCCTACATTGCAAAGTGAGATTTCTTGGGATTTAGAGACAAACCAAATTTTCAACATTTCTCAAACGTCTGTTTGAGGTGTATCAGGTGCTTTGCGTCAGATTTAGAAAACATGGTTATATCATCAATATAAATGACAACAAACTTATCTCTTTTTCCGAAAAAGGTGATGTCCATAGCTCGTTGGAAAGTGGATCCTACGTTCATCAAACCGAATGACATTTTGTCATACATAAAGGAACCCCATGGGGTAGTGAATGCGGTTTTTTCTTTGTCATCCTCATGGACTACAATTTGATTATAGCCTGAAAATCCATCAATCATAGAAATTCTATTTTCTCCGACCACATTTTCCAATACGTGATCCATTTTAGGTAATGGATAATTATATTTGAGAGATGATCTGTTTAAATTTCTGAAATCTACACATGGTCTGATTTCATCGTTTTTCTTCTTGACCGGAACTAGATTGGCTACCCTCTCGGAATATATCAATGGAACAATGATCTTCGCATCTAGGATTTTTTTCACTTCATTTTCTATCACAGGTAGTAGTATGGGATTTATCTGTCTGAGCTTCTTCCTAAAAGGTTTAATGCCTTGTTTTAAGGGAATTTTGTGTTCAATTATGGTGGTGTCATAAGTTCTTAATTCATCATAAGACCAGGTGAAAACATCCTTGTACTACTTGAGTAACTCAACATATTTGCTTTTCATTTCAGGGGGGAGGTATTTAGATATATTTACCATCTTAGGAGTTTCCTTAGTGCCTATGTTACAGTCTTCAACCTCTTCAGGCTAAGGCTACAAAGTAGACTTGAAGGGAATATCATCATGATTGAATAATATTTCTAAAGGAATCATACCTTTAGGGATCTGATTATTTTTCAGTACCAACATGCGGTGATTAGTGATCTTATCCTGGAACTCCTAGGGATCTTCACCTTCCTTCATAATCCAAGTAGGGTCATTCTGATTTTCCTGATCAATATGCATTTCAGAAAATTCATCCACCATTTCTAGGAATTGCCTAATTTGCTCATCATCTTCGAAGACTTTCCAGTGTAGAACATTATTTGGATTGGAGGATTTGTGCCTCATTTCTATGCGATATTTTAGTTTGAGGACAGTAGGAGGTACAAACGTTGTGACTTCTTTGGCCAATGAATCTTCTTGTTGATTCTCCATTCTGGGGATATGGTGGATATTAAATGATGAGAAAAAATTATCAATTAGATCCTAGGCACAATTTTTGTAGGAACTCAAACTTGGGCGTTTGGCCTGGTATTGTTTCTTTATCTATTTCACGATCAATTCCTCATCACCATAAACTATCAGATTTTCAATTTTTAACTTCCTGGCAACCTCTAATCCTAAAACCATGGCTTCATATTCCCATACATTATTTGTATAATCAATGTCCCACTGTAATCTGTAGGAAAAGGGAATAATGAACTCATCTCTGGGTTCCACAAGCAACACTCCATCTCCTACTCTTTCACAAGATGAAGCACCATCGAAATGCATTTTCGAGACTCCAACACTATTTACATTTTTATTTGTTTTTTTCTATTTTTTCTTTTTTTGTACAAATGTATTCTATACATTCATCTAATTCATCATCAAGACATAATATACAATTTCATAAATCCTTCTCAGGAACATACACAAGGTAATTATTCAGATTTTGCAGGTCACTTACAGTATATGCCAACCTTGTTTCTTTGTACAGGCGAGTGAACTGCCCATCGAAGATTGGGATTGTAACGTATGTCATGTCGAGTTAAAGGGATCCTCCAAGTTTGGTGCCCCAAGACCTAGATAACAGCATGCCATACTTTGCAGGGATATCGGCAACAACCATATCCATCAAAATATGTTTTACAGGAATCTGTGCAAGATTAACCACTAAATCTTTAATCATACCCATACATTTAACTTTTCTTGAATCAAAAGAATACAGATCTCTGTATGGTCTGGTAATTTCAAGGCCCAATTTTTCCATAATATCTTTGGGCATCAGATTGTGGGAGACTCCAGAATATAACATAAAATTATGGAGTAGATGATCATGCACAATCAACGTGATGTAGAAAGGAGCGACATAATCTATGGCATTTTCATAATGCAGACCAAACATTATAGTCGGTTTATCATCTTCTAAATTTATAACATCTACATGACTTTCAATATCCGAAAAATTTATCATTTTGGAAATTTTCTTTCTGTATATAGGGTTTTTTTCCAGTTCAACCAGAGGTACATGGATATTGATTTTATTAATCTCATTTTCTATATTGAAACTCCCCATTCTCGTTTCGGCTTCTCTGGTTGGGATCTCTATCTCCCTTTTTTTTGTTTTATTAGTTTGTGTTTCTTTTGTTTCATCTTTCTTTGTTTTGACAGTTGGAATTTCCACTGCTTTTGTCTTGGCAATCTGTTTTAAACTGCTTATTGAGTTTCCTCACTCACTTTACTTCTCGTCAAGATCTTCTTTAGTTGGGTAGTTGTGACATTTCTGTCTCTGGGCCTCAAATTATACTTCTGTTGAATCTCGACCATTATATTGTCGGTGATTCCTTGATAAGAAGAATCTTTTGTAATATTTATGCTATCATCATCAAACATGTATTCTGCGCCTAAATAACTTTCATAATATTTCCTCGTCAAATGAGATTCTTGATCATCATCGCTAAAATTATTCATGTATTCTTCTAACTCCTCAAAGCTTCATATGTCATATCCTCCTATAAATTTTTTGTTTTTAAAGGGGTTTTGAATCTTTTGATCTTCATTTTTTATTTGTCTTTGTTGCGTTTGAGGGTTAGGATTTATTCTGAAATATTTTCTAGCAAACTAATATGTTTTACATTGGTCTAGTTCCATCCTCAATATTTTGTTTGATAATTCTTTAATTATTTTTTCCATGTCATCCATTTTGTCTTCCGTAGACCTCCCAAATCCGGAAGGTCCTAATCGTTCTCTGAATCGTCTAGTTTCTTTATTTCACATTTCAGCTTTAGCTTTCAATTTTCCTGATGCCATCATATTTGATTCGATTTCTATAGCATCGTTCTACATTCTTGTGAGGTTTGAAGATCTCCTTTCCCTCAACAGTAAGGCAAAGTCAAGCTCGAAATCCCCGGCGAAAGTCACCTTTGCTGCAGGTTGGGAAGGTTTAACCTCAATTGGAATTTTGTTATAAAAATTATTAAATCTCTGAGTGAATTCGAGAACTGTTTATGAATTTTTCTTTCTTAAAGTTCTGAACTCAATTAAATAGTAAATGTGATCCTTCCTCTCTCCCCATTGTCTAAGAAAGGAATTTTCTAACACATCGTATGTTCTTATAGAACCTAGTGGTAGTCCTCGGAACCAGGTTCTCACCTGTCCTTTGAAAGTTTGAACTAGGAGCCTTGAATAAACATCCTCGTGCTCAAGGCCAAGGATATCGACAAATTGATCGAAAAAATTTATGTGTTCAGTGGTTTTTAATTCTACCTCTCCTGTGAACTTTGGTAGTTTTTTCATATAGTTTTTAGGTAAATCATGGAGGGGAACTAGGAGAACTAAAGGATCATACCTAGCAGTTTCTTTAGAAAACATTCTAGGAGGTCAGGGTGGTCTTTCACCGCCTCCTCCTCCCCCTCCAACACCCAATCCTCCTCCACCTCTACCACCTCTGACACCACCTCCTTCGGCAGCAGCCATTGATAATCTAGGGGTTGCAACTTGGAGATTAGAGAGAGGATTTTCAAAGATGTGTAGTGACCTTCCATCTACTTTGGGATGAAGGGAAAGGGGTTCTGGGAACTTATCGTCAGGATACAAAAAGTCAGAAAAGGGGGGAAAAGAGAGATGAGGACTAGGTTCTTCAGACTTGTAGGATATATAAATGGGAGATCCAATAGGAGTCGAATCGGAGTGTAAGATATATTCTTCGAAACTTCGAGAAGATGGAAAATTTATTTTGGGGACTGATGGAATATCAATCAAAGAAGGTATCGAGATGGATCTTTTCCTTTATTAGTAAAGGAGGCAATTGAATCGGTTTCGGTATTTATCTTGGGTAAAACCAACTCAGGGTTTATGATTTCGGCTTCAACTCTATCAGTCGATGTTTCTCCGAAATGGATTTGGGTGGAACCTTCTTTTGGAGTTAACTGTTCAGGTGGAACCTTAGCATGGATGATTTTAGGGGCTAAATTTTGCTCATGGGCTAATTTTCCATGGTTTTTCCAAAATTGAGATTCACTATTTTAAAAATGATTTGCCCAAATTCTATAGGATACAATTATTTTACCTTAAAAATCGCCAAAATTTTAAAAAACTATATAAAATCCTTATAAATTTGAATATTTTTACAAAAATATCGCCAAACATTTATAGTTGGCATATCAAGGATTAGTAATATTCGCCAAGGTTTCTACATTTTAAAACAAATTTCCATCCTTAAAATAATCCCTGAACCTTAGCATTAGACTGTGTGGGTTTGGGTTGATAAACCTTTCTTTTGGAATTAGTGGTATACTTAAGGTATCTTCTTGGTTTTAAAATTTTTTTGAGGGTCAGATATAGGTGTGGTCTGCTTATCGTCGTGGTTTTTTCTCGTATTCCTTTGACTGAATGCCAGCTTATTAGTGGTGGAGTCGCTAAGTGAAAATTAAAATTATCCTTAATATTGTATTCTATCTTTGTTCACTATCAAAGAGAGAAATGTGCCATGTCCTTCTCCCAAGGAAAATAACTCCATTTCTCCGTCCCCGGCAACAACACCAAAAAGATGTTGTTCCTGAGATTAAACTTAAGGCTCAAAGGATAATGTCAGGCATCAAGAATTAAGGAATGATTTGTCTTAAGAGTGATTTTTCTTAGTTAAAATACGACAAGAAGAAGCCTTTGTTCATTCTTATAAATATGTATTTATATAAAAGGTTCTCAACCCTAAACAATTGGAATTCTCCTTATTTCTAAAATAGTAAAGGTTACAAAATGTGAAATCTGAAGTGCTTCACTTGCATCTCTTTTGTCTTTTCGTCATGCTGGGAGAGGCATTTTTATTTCCTGTTTTCCAGCTCAGAAATAGATAATCTCTAATCATGATCTGTACAGATAATGTGTACAGACTACCTCATTGGTTCTTGGAGGTGTTATTTTTTCCTTGTTCGATACATTTAACACGTTTGCTCACAAATTGTACCACCATCCTGGAGGGTTCTGTGAAGTCATCTTCCGCAAAAGAATATAATTACTTTTCTAATTGAGGCAATCTATTTTCCATTCTCCTATCTTCTAAAGCTATATAATGTACCTACAAACTGGGCTTCACTAGCCATCTATTTATCTGAGTAATATCAATCTGCTTTAATTGTAACATTTCAGCCTAAGCCTCTTCCATGTTGTTCTTAATGTTAAGTTGATTCTTTGCTATATCAACTTGTCCTATTACTTCAGAGATACTATCTTTGTCGAGGCCTAATGACTCTTTGTCAAGTGAATGAAAATATTCTTCACAAGCCTCTTTGACTTCCTTAGCCATATTTTTACTTTCAGCTATGTTGGCTTCCTAGACCTTCAATATTATATCGCCTCTAATTTGCTCCGAAACAGAAAAACTAGAAACCATAGATACTCCTTCTCTTGCTGACGACAAAACTGCTTCTTGGAAATTGGTCCGAGCGACAATAGTCTCTCTCTCCTTTAAACAAATATTATCTAAGGATTGATTTACCACCTGAAAGTGGTTTTGGATAACTTCCACCTTATTGAAAAGGATTTGATTTGTTGATTCCAGTTCCTTATGTACCTCTAGAGTTTGGGTTTGGAAAGCTAATATATCCACTACTTGTTTTTCAGTTAAACTTACCTTCGCTTGCAACTACCTTACTAATTCATCACTTGTATGTGACCTTTTTTGCATCTAATCAAGACCGGATTTGAGCTGATGGATTTCCTTTCTATCATTGGCTCTAATATGCTCTAAATACTTGTTGATATCACTCCTGACATTCTTTTCCATTGTTTTCATTTGATTTTTCAATTGGCCTATCGGCATATCTTTCTTCTTCAATTCTCTTTCAGGTTAGTCACTGAAAACTGGTTTGTTGTCACGAAATCTCCCAACGGGCCTGTGACCTCTGTAGAAAATTCATATTCTTTTAGGGCCTACTCATTTAATAAAACCCTGTGTCTTTTAACAACTGTGCCCTCCTTCTAATGTTTTTCTCTCTTTACCACAACCCTTCTCTTCTTACTGAAGAAAAATTCTGAAGGAGGCATCTATGCTGTTGAAATAGGTGTAAGGTCTCCTATGAATACAACTTCGGCCATCAGGTTCTCTCTACTGAATTATAGAGGTGTGACAGATTTGATAGGACAACCTATCTCAGTGGATGTCTGCTTCCCGATTTTGTTAGTTGTTGGTTTACCTGATGTGGACTATGGCTTTTCTTCTGCCTTCTTTATCAAGGTCTCAATTTCCTCCAAATTTTCTCGGGCATCTTATCCACCAGACCTCCCTATTTCTAAACCTTGGGTATCCATTTGTTGTGTGGCTCGAGGTGTCGGGATTTCCCCTTGTAATACTTTGGGGAGGCTATTTCTTCGATGTTTCTAGAAATTATAAAACTCGGCCATTTTATCTAGTGTTAGAGATTGAATTCAATCCAAAACCTCTTGATAGGACCTCGCTCCTCGAAATATTTCATCCTGAGGAGAATATTCATGTTCACATCTTTTTAGATTGCAGTTGGCCATGTGATTACCTATGATCTTCTGCGGATCGTGATTCTTGAATTCAATATCGACCAATTTGATTTCTCCTAGGGTCGCGGCTTCCACTTTCGAATGGACGAAATCTAGCAAAGAAAACATACCAATATGTAGGGGAAAATATGGCCATACCTTTTTTTGTACTGCTTTGAGATCCTTACCAATCCCTCTAAGCAAAGTTTGATGTGCTACTTCACGGCACACCAATCGGTCTGGTAAAACTTTAGGCAAATCATGTGGAGGAACCGAACAACTGAAAACCCTAATATAGGAGAAATGATCCTCGATGTACCAGTCTACTATCTTGCCCAGATTAGTCATAATTTTGTCGAAAATTTTGGGAGGTGGGTAACCATATATAGTGGTGTGCATCGACACCACCACCCAGTTACATATTTCATAAAATAAATCTTTCTTTTTGTCTTCCCAAAGCTTCGAATAATAAATATGTATGGGTACAACACTATTTGGGGTCCAACTCTAGCCCATCAACAGAAAAGGCTTCATAGAACAGACGACATCCATGATATAAGCTGACATGAAAAATTGGGCTAGTTTCCCCTTGGATTTTAGTGACTAATATAATGTAATATCTTTAACCAAAATGTATGACAATATCCTGGCCCAATCAAGAGAATAACCCTTGGCCACTGTGTGCATAATCGGTACCTACTGTAAAAATAAATGGGTTGTGTCTTCTTTCCCATAGAGTCTACACATTATCATTGTTATGTACATTATGTGAGGTTGTAGTGCGACAACTAGGTATATACCATAGGAATCATATCTGAAATTCTCGGGGTGAGAGTACCAGTCTTTAATTAAATTGGGAAGGTTTTTTCGGTATTGGTCACATTCCTTCTTGTTAAAGTCTACTAGGAAACTAGCATTGTAAACAAAATTGGATACCAGAGACAATTTGTACATCACCTATAGATGTTATATCCAGAAAGACCCAACTGTGACCTTTTGTGAATTGAAAATGGTTCTGGTAGGGATATCCACATTCTCCAATGCCCAACCGATCATATCATTGTAGGGAAAGAGACTACGCCTCGTCTCTATCTTATGTAGCTCTGACTGTGAAACAATTTTGTATTTCGTAGCTAGGTTCTTCGTCACATCATCACCTGAGTCGTTCGGGAAATTGACCAATTCATACTATAGAATATTGAACACTTGCGTCAAGGATTTAACACCGTCTATGCTTATGGGTGAGGTGTCAGAGAGGATATCTATGTTCTGGCTCGACCCTTCACCAGGTGCTTTAGTTTTTTTTTGAGGAGCCATGGTATCAGGTCTCAGAGCTCTGATATCTGTCATAGGAAATGCACAAAGTTTATTACTTTGAAAACTTACTTCTTAGTGAAAATGCACAATGAAATTTGAAATTCAATATCCTTTTCCTTTAATTGCGTCGATTTGCCAATACTTCTACTGACGAAGAATTTACTTTTCCTTAATGAATAATATTTTGGCGGTGGTCTATGATATCACTTGGAATGATTGTCGTAAATCAACTATTAATGTCATTATTTTTTAGGAAAAGCACAGATGAAATTTGAATTTATCCGATTCATTATTTATTGAAGGATTAATTACGTCATAATCATCGTTAATGTGTCAGTTAATCACACTTATCGTTAATAAAATTCTGCGACTTCGGATATCGAGATATCTTATGACATTTCAAGGTATAATCCCCGAAACGCGAAATCGCGATGTGATTAATTAACTTTAATCATGTTTAACCCATTTAAATAATCGTGATCAGCCTAAGACAACTTCATGATTTCGGATATCGGGACTTTGAAAGTCTTTCGAGGTAGGATCTCTGAAACACGAAATCCCGATATGATTTATTAACTGTTAATCATTTTTAATTCTTAATTAATCTAGTTTAATGCTTAAGATGATTTTGCAACTTCGGCTATCAGGATTTTGAAATTGTTGTATGTTGAGGTGTTTGCATCATGAAACTCCGAAACATGATCTTCCAAATGTAGTCTTTGGCTATTTGAATCATCAATGAGTAGGTGGTTCCATAATTATTAAGAGATTAGGATCGTTTGATTAAATGGGAGACTTCATCAACGATGAGAATTAAGCGTGCATTGTTTTTATTTAAATGAGAATGAAATTTATTAAAGTCTAAAGTTTTATAAATATATATGTGTTCCAACAAAAGGCATCTGACATGCCCTCTATTCTAAAATCCAAGTGCTCAAAGGAAGAAATAAAGTCTTTCGTTTTCCTAGATTGCTTCAACTTGATCAATAGACCTAAATGATGGGTTTCAATGTCAAAGAGGTCATAAATCTCTGTAACAAATTATGTACAACCCACATACCCTTAGCATGCCTTTTGATGCCATTACCACCATTTTTAGCGTTCCGGATCCAAATGTAGGATACCATAACAAAGCTTGTCTAAATCATCAGTAAATTCATGCAAAGAGAAATAATGTTCCATTTGAGTGACCCGGCTTATGGGATCTGAGCCATGAAATTTGTTCACCTCAATTATGGGAAGGAAAAAATCCCAAGGAAGCTGGGTGAAATGAGGACTTAGGTAATAGGAAGAGTCATTCTCTTACTGATAGGAAGGTTGTTCAGAAGATGTAGGGTTCAAGGAGATGTTCACCAACTAGGTGAGTGTGTCTTTGATGTCTTGAGATTGGTACTGGAGGGATTGAATAAAGGAATTGAGCCTGCCAAGGTTGGAATTGATAATCTTGATGTCCTCCTTATTTTGGATATTGTCGAAAATCGAGGTATTTAATTCTTGGGCATGGGTGGTTGCCATTTGGGTAGAGGAAAAAATAGGTAGATGAATCTGCACTAAAAATATTATGGGTGAGGGTATCACAACATACAGGGAAAAGAGAGGAATCCAAAGGGATAAGTGGAAAACGAGGGTGTTGGGAAGGTGGGTGGGACCATAAATAAAAGTGGTGACAAGTGATAGGTATCACGATGATCAGGGAGAAAAGGGGAATCCAATGGGATAGGGACCAAATAAAGGTGTTGGGAAAGGGGGTTGGGTCAACAAAAAAATTGTGTTAAAAATGATAGATACCATGATAATCAGGGAAAAGAGGGAAATCCAATGGAATAGGTCCCAAATAATAGTTTTGGTGAGATTGATATACTCTTTTTTTAACTCCTACAATGTTATACTCTGATCTGAATAAACACTGTAGTGAGGAAATGCCCATATTGTCAACACTTAAAAATCTGTAGTAATTTTGCAACACGAATGCAAGAGGAAAGGTTGCATGACAATGTGTCTTGTTTGTTCCTTTTTTGTTTTGTTGTCGTCTCTGTTCTACAACTCTCTGATATACGTGCAGGGTCGAACAATAGTACTCAACCCAATATCTTAGGGCACCAACTAAGGAGGCTAGATCGTACCCTTAGCCGTACTACCCGATTACCCAGGTACTGGGGAGTATCTTCCCAAGTGTTATTCTCAATGAAACTATAACAGTCAAGAGGTCGATCGGTTTATCTATGGAGGCCTTCTAAAGAACCTTCTAGTGGAAGATCTTTCTAGAAGCGAAGATTCTATTAGGTCTTCTTACATTAACTTGTTCCCATATATTAAATAGGCCTTATAAACTAATTTTGGCCTTTATTACATCAAAATATATATTATTCTACCTATGTGAGGGGTTAGGGAGGTTAGGTCCCTAAAACCCACTTACAATGCCGAACCAAAAAATCACCCATACCCATGTGGGGAGGAAATTCAAAACCTTAGTCAGAAGATTTACACAATCATAAAATTTATATCAAAACATTGTGCAGATAACACTGTTCAAATAACGCCCCCAAGGTGTAGGACAATCGGTGACGGAGTGTGTTGTTAAGGCACTCCATGATGTTAAAGTCACCAGTTCGAAAACCTGTAGGGAAAAAAAATCCATCCATGTTAAGGGTTGGTGTAGCTCAGGCCGGGTGCGATCCCAAGTGATTTTGACAGCTTAGATTCCCCTGATTTGTGGTTTCCTAGCCACAAGCTAGTCCCGCAGGTCACAGACAAACTAGCAAACAAAAAACAAAACACCCTTCAAATAACACTCCTTTCATAATTTCATTAAAAAACATTCAACTTAATACTCTCACTTTTATTCCAAGTATGGAGGCTTATTACCCTCACAAATCTCTAAACTACTACCACAATCTACTGGATAGAGGTAGGAGTTAAATATAACTACACTCTTGGAACATGTGGTTCCAAAAATTCCTAGGTAAGATGTAAGAACATGATATAAGTAAGATGCAAGAGCACCATGTACTAGGAATGAACTTGGGTCAATGTAGAAAATATTTCAA
>SNQJ01S0027259.1:4010-23845 GCA_010110895.2 Picea sitchensis | reverse complement strand
CACCTTTTCTTCTCTTCATTTTCCAAAAGTGGTTGATTAGATAGATTTGATAATTCATTAATAAAGCCTTAGAAGAGGTTTCAATTCATTCTCATGCAAAAATTTACGATCTGGGCGAAACCCGTAACATTATGGCCGTGAGAGGCTTTCACTAGCTTATTTACCGACAAATCCGCTCCTAAGCTGGTGAAAGGCGGAGCTTTCACCAGCTAACTAGCAAAATTTTCGGCGAATTAGCTGGTGAAAAGAGCAGAGTTTTCAAAATCAAATATCTCGGTCATCGAAAATCCGTTTTTCATGCCTGAATAGTCGATCGACATCTAGAAATCCTAAGCTTTCCAATGGTGTTTTCAAATATTTATTTGGAACTTGGGAAGGGATTGAAAAGTGCCCTGTAAGATTAGGCATCATTTTTTCAAAAATGCCAGTGCATTTTTTATCGCTAACAGGAAGGATAGACTGTCCAATTCTTTTCTCAACAAAGAGCCACTGCGTCTTCTTGCCATTTGCAATTCAAAACCCCAAACAATTTTTCACACCAAACACTGTGAAATGCTATTTGGGCCGAGGTCTTGCGCTGGTGAAAATACTCGGCTCTGTTTTTCAACATTGAAAACTTACCATACAATTGTGGGTGATGTGTGTTGGGGAAATGATGCGGCGATTTGATGTCACCAGCCATGCAGTACCGCTCCCTCACCTGTAATGATGGATTCAAATTCTCCATTTCCAACGCCATGATCACGAACCATGCATTTCTGAACGAGATCCGCTTTGCAATCCGATTTAGACGTGCAAACCCGAATCTCCATCATTATCCACTTTCACCAGTGCATCATAATGATTGCATAACATGGACTAAGCATGTCAGCATTTGATTTTTAAAATGTGGAGAGAACACACGTGATTCTCGCTTTCACCAGCTAATGGCCCGTCGAAAGTGCTCCTTGTCTTTTGAAAATCGCCGCTTTCACTAGCTAACGGCCTGTGAGAAATGCTCCTTAGATGTTGAAAATCACCGCTTTCACCAGCTAACCATCATCTTTAAAACACGCATTAGTTGTTGAAAGCCTTTTTTATGGAAATTTTAAAGAGAAGACCTTTATGGGTCGTCTTATTTCTAAGACAAAAATCAAAACCTAAGTCTTGCTACTAGAAAAACTCAAAACCAAATTTGAGAAAACTACCAATAGTCATGCTATCAACCACAAAATGCAACCATAGTGATTAATTCATTTTGGGAGCTAACACCAAGTACAACCTTGGGTGCTAGAGTTTTCATTGGATGGTATTTCCTTAGATTGTATAAGTATTATTTATGTTGGTCACCTTCTCTTGACTTCATGAGTGGGGTTCTTCCTCGGGCTTGAGTCACAAGGAGGATTGAGGTTGGATAAATCAATTATTAATATTAGAAATAAAGAGAGGTGAGATATAACCTATATTATATTATCTCAAACTAAATTATGAATGGTCTTTGATTTAAACCTCCTTTCTACTATGATCAATATGAATATCTCAAACGGAATTACCTCCTTTTTACTATGATCAATATGAAAAGATAGAAAAGTTAGGAGGAGTGGCTATAAGAAACACAAAGAAGATATAATGAGAATATCATTGTGTAATCTTTTTGTTATCTCTTATTTGGTATATGCATCCTATTACTTTCTTACTATCCACCTTCTTCATCATTGAACATGTTACATTATTATCATGTTATATTTGCAAGGGTCGGTTCCCCACTGCTTCAAGGGAGCCCACTTGAGAGGGGCTTTGTATGTACATTAATTAGAGGCAGAGAATCTCTGAAGTGCCCCTCCTGTGCTTCAGCGAAGTGTTAACGGACACCTACCTCCCGGGTCCCGCTTGAATACACTACTTTCGTCAAGAGCCAAATCCTTCCAGGGTCCCAGCGCCTGATAGTGATCAACAGTCGCCTCCAAGCTGACCGCATAATGATAAATAGTGGGGCCATTGACTACGAACTGTAGGCCCTGCACAACTGAAATGAGTCTCACGCCGTGCTTGGTGGTGGACCGGCAGGGAGAGCAGGTGCCAGGGCACATGGGTTGGCCTTCCTGGGTTTGATTGCATGGGAAGAGATTTGATTGATACATTCATGGTCACTGACAGTAGGATGTGTGGACTGATCGATCCACAGATGAAGGATCCCCGAGGGAGGGAGAGGGCCCATGATACAGACCTCAACTCGCCATAAGAAAGTATAAAATTTGCAGTTGGTTGCGCTGTGGTCGAGTTTACTCCAAGACGTTTCATCAATGGATTCTTCTCCAGAATCTGTAAAGTGGCATGTCCTGGAGTTTTCATCATTGAAAAACAGATTCCCGCTCAGGAATAAGGGGAAAAAGAATTTTATAAAAAGAGCAGCGAATAGTTGGACTGATGGGCTTGGATTCTGAACAGAGAGAATGACGTAGAAATGGAAAGCAATCACGTGGGTTCTCTGCTAACCCTCAAGTAACGTCGTCACCATGACGCGTATGTAGGGCAGGTCAGACAACCACATGATCAAACTCGCAGCCCTGCCACTGTTTACCAGTCTGCCATTTCTTTCTCGTGGATGATTTAGGTGAGAGCAGGTTAGTACCTCCAATTCCAACTGTACTTCCAATTTTGATTCCAATTCCAGACGTCGTCATTTCCGAGGCCATGGATCGCTCTGATCCCAATGGCGAAGCAGGCAATTGGATTTCTATCATACGGGACGATCAATAAGCAAATAAGCATCGATCTCTAAAACATTTTTGCCCGTGTATATGCCATATTAAATACTTTGTAGTTGGGGATGCTTTTTGTAATTAGGGCTGTTTAATGGTAGGGAGTTCATATGCTTAAATTAAATTAAGAAGAGTAGGGTATATAAGAGTAGTTATTTATATTTCTGTAAACTGCATTGATCTCTGAAACATTTTTGCCCTTGTATATGTTATATTAAATACTTTGTAGTTAGGGTTATGTTATATTAAATACTTTGTAGTTAGGGTTGCTTTTTGTAATTAGGGCAGTTTAATGGTTGGGAGTTCATATGCTTAAATTAAATTTAGAAGAGTAGGGTATATAAGAGTAGGTATATATATTTCTGTAAATTGCATCGATTTCTGAAACATTTTTTCTGTGTATATGTCATATTAAATACTTTGTAGTTAGGGCTGCTTTTTGTAATTAGGACTGTTTAATGGTTGGGAGTTCATATGCTTAAATTAAATTCAGAAGAGTAGGATATATAAGAGTAGGTATATATATTTCTGTAAACTGTAAATTTTTTGCAGAGAAGTTTYCTTGCTTTCTAAGTAAAGAGATCTTATATATTAATTCTGATATGTGAGTAATTTGACAAATCAATCTTTCTCTTAAATTTACTTTACCTTTTGTAATTAGGACTGTTTAATGGTTGGGAGTTCACATGTTTAAATTCAGAAGAATATGGTATATACATCTCTGTTAATTTTTAGTGGTAAAATTTCTGCATTGAAGATCCCTTGTTCTGTAAGCAAAGATATCTTATACATCAATTTGGTATGTGAGTGATTAGACAAATCAATATTTCCCTTAAATTTACTTTACCTTTTGTAATTAGGGCTGTTTAATGGTTGGGAGTTCACATGTTCAAATTCAGAAGAATAGGGTATATAAGAGTAGGGTATATATATCTCTGTAAACTTTAGTTTTTAGCGGTAAAATTTCTGCATGGAAGATCCCTTGTTCTGTAAGCGAAGAGATTTTATACATCAATTTGGTATGTGAGTGATTAGACAAATCAATCTTTCCCTTAAATTTACTTTACCTTTTGTAATTAGGGCTGTTTAATGGTTGGGAGTTCACATGTTCAAATTCAGAAGAATAGGGTATATAAGAGTAGGGTATATACATCTCTGTAAACTTTAGTTTTTAACCATAAAATTTCTACATGGAAGATCCCTTATTCTGTAAACAAAGAAATCTTATACATCAATTTGGTTTGTGAGTGGTTAGACAAATCAATCTTTCCCTTAAATTTACTTTACCCTTTGTAATTAGGGCTATCTAATGGCTGGGAGTTCACACGTTCAAATTCAGAAGAATAGGGTATATACATCTCTATAAACTTTAGTTTTTAGCCGTAAAAATTCTATATAGAAGATCCCTTATTCTGTAAAGAAAGAAATCTTATACATCAATTTGGTATGTGAATAATTAGACAAATCAATCTTTCTCTTAAATTTACTTTACCTTCTGAACAAAGTTTCATTTCGTTGCATTTATTTGAGTAACAAAGTTCCATTTCATTGCATTCATTTGAGTGATTAGACAAGTCAATATTTTCCTTAAATTTTCTTTACCTTCTGAACAAAGTTCCATTTCGTTGCATTCATTTTTTCAGAGGGTTAGTGATTTGAATCATAAAATAAACTGACCTTTACATAATTCTCACGTCGATTTAAAATAAACAAATTTCGTTATTTATTTATTTTTAAATAGATTGACATTTTCAATGAAATCATTTCACCTTCCTATGCTGCATGGCACGGCCTTGGTCTCATATGAATTCATGAGAGCCCATTGGAATTCCGTCATACAGCGGTATAGGAATATTAATAAGTATAGATTTTTAAAACAGTTTTGTCTTTTATGTGTCATATTAAATATTTTGTAGTTATTGAGAGCTTAATGATGGAGAGGTTATTTGTTCAAATTCAAAAAAAAAAGGGTATGTATAACTAATTCTGTAGATTTTAATAGTAAAATTTCTGCATAAAAAATCTCTTCTTTAAAAAACAAAAAAATCTTATACATTAATTTAGTTTCTGACTATAATATGGTGAGTAACTAAATAATTAACAAAATAAAATTTTGTTACATTCATTTTTTTTTAGAATTTTAATGATTTGAATCTCAAACTAAACTGAACTTTACTTAATTCTCGGTTCCCTATTTATTGATTTATGTATTTTTAAATAATATTGACATCTTTCATTAAAATCATTTCAATGTCTCTCGAAAGCTGGGCGTCGTCCAGTGGAACATCCTTCTGCTGTATGACACGGCCTTGGTCTCATATAAATTCATGAGCAGTTAATACAAATAATATAAAATGGTGCTTTTGATTGTGAAATGGGAATCTTAAATTTTAAGATTCCAATCTCACTTTGTTTTGAGTACAAACATGTACAAATTCTCAATCATAACAATTTATTTATTAATAATTTTGCAAGTAAAGATATATAAAGATTCATATGGTGAAACGTTGTTGAAGGTTACTGTTATCTAAGCTTGAAACGATGCTGAAGGTTACTATAATTTAAGTTTGAATCAACCTACTTTGGAGCTTCTAAATTAGAGCTATGATGTATTTAATATGAGAAATACATTATTGACATTTATATTTAAGAGAGGAAGGTCTAACAAAGTAATTTTAGATAAAGTAATTTTAGATAGTTTGTATTTTTATATAGAATTAATATAAAAAACTAGAGAAGAGAGATAAGCCAAGTAAGTTAGTATTAATAGTTGATAATAAATTTAGATCCTTAGAACATAATATTTATAGACAGATAGACAATATACTAATAGGGTTTGAGATTCACTTGCAAAAAATGGAGGCTAGATTATAAGAAATAGAAAAAAGAAATCAAGAACAAAAATAATGAAGACTGAAAGAAGAGGTTGAAGAAAATAATTTAGAAATATGACGACACATTAGCAGAGGAAATAAAAAATAAATCACCAATTGAAACAAGAACATAATGGTAATATCTAATGCCCATAAATATGACATACTTAGTAAAACTCCTAGATTAAAAGGTCTGGAATATTCATAAATGAAGACCTCATTCCAGAAGATAAAGCTAACCAAAAAGATATCAGTTTGAAACACCTCATTCCTTGGAAACTTAACCATCTAAGTCATAAAAAATTTAGTGATCATCATCATCAAAAATTTACACACACACACACACATATACATATCTAACTTGAGTGGGCCTAAATATTGTTCGACAACACATGTATTCCAACAGAGGATGAACACCTTCAGTAACAACTCACATAACCAGATTAAAGATCAACACACCGATGTTTTCATGTGGTAAACCCACTATGGAGAAACATCCACGGCCCCAGCCAACGCGGCCACTTGGAGCAGTTTATTAATGCAAAAAAAAAATATTACAGAGAGATTTTACAAGAGAGTTTCTCACAATCAATCATCGGCAAATGACCCTCCATGCTCTTTAAATAGATATCATGGACCAATAAGGTGTTAAGCCACAGATCAATGGTCATTAAGATCGAGGAGAGTATGAACCTTGGATCACTCTATGTCAGGAACATATCGTGACCATCGGCTTTCCTAACTACAAATGTATACTAATGCATACTAAAGAAACACACTTTTACCTAACGACACATTAGACCAAGTAGATCTTAACTAACTCCTAAGTGTCTAAATATCCTAACATCCCCCCTTAAGAATAAAACAACTTGGGATAGAGGATTGGAAGGTTTACAATGAGTGACAAAATGGGAGAAGGAATAGAGGCGTGGAGTGCCTATTCACATGGGCAGGCAACTGGGGCTCTGGCAGTGGGGTTTGGAGCTCTGCTGTGTGGGGCAACCAGTCTTGGACAGGCACTGTCAAACTTGGTCAAGCAGACAGGGGTTTGGGTGATGGCATGAAATGGTGTGTTGGGAACAGGATGTGGTTGGTGGCACTTCAGTGCCAGGGATGTGGATGTTGATGAAGCAGGGATGAAACATGGGCTGCGGTGCATGTCTTCAAATTTCATACAGAAGGTTACAAATATAGTCCTGGTTCACTGACCCAGGGCAGTCCCTGTGGAAAGACAGACTCTATCATGGGGTCCAGGCCAGTCTGAATGGATGAAACCATTAAACACAGAGTTATACAAGTGTGTAGAAAATAACATCATGATCTTTTGGGCAGTCAAATAGACTCATGAGTTTGCCTCTGAGACAGACAAACAACAAGGAACAAGGATGGTGTGGTCCATAGAGCCTGCTGTTTCAGGGTGGCTCATTTGGAATGGGTGGGTAGCTGCAGGCTAGGATGGGAAGGAATGGGTTGTTTGTGTCCATGGCAGAATGGTCTGGCACTTGGGAGGGCTAGGAAATAAATTCCATGTTGGTTTGCAGTGAGGTATTTTAGCTGTGACCATGGTAGGATGGTTTCATGGGGTTGGAACTCTTGGGCAGGGACAGACCATCATGGACAGGACATGAATGGCTCCTACATGGTATGAACGTGAGATCGAGAATGGCATCTAGAGAATTAGTGGCAATAAGAAAGTTCTCCATTTTATCATACCAAGCTCAGAAGTGCTTGAGATATAAAGAGATTTTTTGAGGCGACAAACAAGGCTAGGTCATTCTGGACATAGCCAGGGAGGTTGTTCCATGTAGATTTCTTCTTACAGTCTCACATTACAGAAGGCTGGTTAACATCATGCGATAAACCTCACATTTATTTGAGGTAGCAAGGGATAGAACAAGGAGAATGGAATTCATTTTATTTCTGAGGGCAAAGGAACAAATTATAATAATTCCTTCAACTTGGGAAGAATCCTTTGTAATATTCGAACCTTATTAAGTAAACGCTTTTATCTGATGCATACTTAGTTCGTAGACCCATTTACATCGGCAAGTTTCCTTTGGAAGAGGTATAAGATCCCAAGTATCGTTTTCCATTAAAGACAATACTCTTCATTCATTTATTTGTATCCCAATTTGGATGACACAATCTCTCTAGATCATGAGTTTCTAAAACTTGAGCCAAAGAGAAGAGGCTCGCTAGGCGTGAGACTTGTTTGACATTGATCTGAGAAGGATCCTGCAGAAAATATCACTAATTCTCGTTTTGAATAGACCCATCTAGGAAGAAGTGGAGTTGGTGTTGGTTCACGTTCAAATGACTCATCTACGGAGGGAAGGAGGCGGTGAGGAGGTGGATTTTCATCCTCAACGTCATCATATGAAGAAAAGAAGCTAGAATAGAGAAGAAGAGCACAAACATCCCGAAGATGGATCATTAGGATGAAAAAGGCACATGAGTGAATTGACAGTAGGCCAAGAGATTTTCATCATTTTTAACATCTCTTCTAATAATGAATTTCATTACAATGTGTTTGAAGAGTCTATAACCTTTGACATCTTCAAAATAATATGAAATATACACTTCTCACTTTTAGGCTCTGATTCTTTCCTTTTCTCATGAGGGAATGTGAGCCCATGCTATCTTGTAAATACAGATTCTTAGATCTGGACATTTTAATCCAAGCTTCTTCATTATATTTTAAAGGCAACTTGTAGGAGCACGATTTAATATGTAATTTTCACAGTTGATGGCTTCTACCCAGTAATTTTTACTTAATCCCTTAGATTGGATGGTACAATTAGTCATTTCTTTTTAATGTGTGGTTCTTTCTCTCGACAACACCATTTGTTGTAGTGTATATGGAGCAGTGTGTTGCATTTTGGATTCCCTTTGTAGTGCATTAACTTGTAAAAATTATTGTTGGATATTCCTGGTATCATTTCTTAACCTTCAATTTGATGTCAAATTTTTTAAAGACCTTATGGGCCAAAAACTTTGCTCTTAATTTTAAGAAGTAAACCCAAGTATGTCTAGAAAATTCATCAATGAAAGTTAAGAAATGCATAGGAAAAAGCAGGAGAAGAAGTGGACCACATAAATCAACGTGAACAAAGTGCAAAGGACGAGCATGACAAGAGGCACGTTTTCCAAAATTGTCCCGATGATGTTTGTTGAACACAACCAACACAAGCACCATCTGCATAAAACAAGAAGACTAGTCACCATCTGTTGATTTCATAGTTGTTGCAAATGGTGATAGTTTAGATGACAAACCGCTCATACTTAAAAGGTTTGGTCCAAGTCATCACTATGACAGCAAAAACTGTAAAAAAAGTGACGACCAAAGTTGTCAAACTTGTACAATCTGGTAATATCATCATCAATTCCAATTGCAGAACATGCTTGGGAAATTTTAGATCCTTGATTACAATTTGGTGAGGTGAAAACTCTGGTTTTACCTTCACTTGGATAGTGATTTGATACAACGATAAAGGTTACGTGAAAACTTGGAACACATAATACATCATTGAAATGACCATTTTCTACACGAACTATTTCGGATCCTTCAACTAAGAGATCTATCATCACCAACAAATATTTTATTGGTGTTACATTCAATTAGAGTAGAAAAATGGTCATATCCTTAGCCATATGATAAGATGCTCTAGAATCAATAAAGCCCTTGCTCAGAGGAAGTAGAAGTGGGAGGTGTATTGAGAGGAGAAACCAAAGAGAAAGTACATGTTCATGAGAAGAAGAAGAAGAAGTAGAATCAATGCGTGTTGTGCTTCTTCATTGTTGCTTATAAAGCTTCCATATTCTTGTAACATTTGGACTCATCATGACATATTTATCACAAAGTTTACCCAATGTCTGCCAGTCTTCTTATTTTTATATTTTTCTCCTTTGGTACCATTGGAGAAAAAAGGTTGTCGAGAATGGGTTTGGGACCCTTATATTGCTTTTGTTGGCTTGAAGATGTTGCTTCTTGGAATTCTTGGAGTTTATCTTTCTATTGGGAAACTAAGGCTTTTGTTGGATTATTTTTCTGGTGTTGATCATTTCCAAGTTGGCTAAACATCTTCCTCTCTTATCAAAGCAACACAAAAGGACTGAAGATTGGGTTTTTCATAATCTTTCCCTAGAGCCTCTCTCCTGGCACTTAAAGGTAGATACAACCACAGAATATGAACTACCTAGCTTAGAAGAATAAGATAGATGCAACAACACTCTTCCTCCATTTTATCTTACATTATTCACAAAATTCTGAGTCGATGCCAGTTTTCTAACTATTGTGCTCGAATAATGTGAGTTTACTTAACACAAGTTCAATATTTTCCCAAGCTTCTTCGGGGTCATCAATTTCTTGGGGGTGGTATCTTAAATCAGGAGACATGGACATTCTAGTTAGTTCATGTGTTTTGTCACTCCTATTAGCCCATTTAGCTTTCTTATCATCATCAATGGGTTTGTTTCCTTTCCCAAGGCCGTTGGTACCAGCCTTTACTTCTTAAAAAATATATTTCATGAGATTTCCATTGGAAGTATTTGGTGTTGGTAAGAAAAACATTACTTGTAGAATCCATATTACATATGCAGATAATGGATTTAAAAACTGGCCATTAGTCACGTATGGAAAGAGCTCAAAAAGTTAAGTGGTTTTAAAAATTGCTTTGAAAACAAACTTTGGATGTGAGAGTTATGCTCTTTTGAAAAAATGCATAAATGGTAACCAAATGACCACATGATAGTGTAAGATGTTTTATGAAGTGACCCACTTTTATAAAGAAAGTGGGGATCACTTTTACAATGAAGTTACTTTTATACTTGAGAAAGTTGCATGCAAAATAAACTAACTCTAAAATAAAATATTAAAGATACATACTTGTTCTTTTATACTTGAAGTGAAATTAACTTTTACAATTTTGGCGCGTTTTTTTTTTTTTTAAAAGTAACAAAAGAGAACTGAACCTAAGACCTCTTACTTAATAAGACAACTTTTAACCAAATGATCTAGCAAAACATATTGTAATGTTGAAGGAGGATTGGGGTGTTGGTGTTGTTGTTGAAGATAGCCTTGAAGTGTGTTAAAAAAACCTCTTTTAGGACAAGAAAAAAAAAAATTGCTTATTGATGACAACAAGGGTTAGATCTCTGTTAGCTTATCCGGAGAAGATGCATTTTTTCCTATTTGTTTTAGATTTTCTGAGATCGCCGCGAGGTGTAATGTCCCCAAGGCCGAGGCCCTTTATAAACGTGTATGAAACAAATTGTATATGTGTTATAGGCTGCATTGAGCAGTTCCTATAAGTTGAAGCTTATGAGTTTTTGTTAGGCCGGGGAACTAAGTGTTGAAGGCGAGGGGAGCTGTTGATATACTGTATGTATGAGGTCAGATTAATAAAAGTATGAAATACTTAGCCGGTCACCCGGACCGACCACGATGAAAGAGTGATGGGGTGGCGTCCGCAGTGGGCAAGGGATTAGGGCTTGGAAGGTGGGAAAGTGGTTGAGTGATGAGCCTAGGGGGGCTAAGCCTAGGGGGCTTAGGCTTTGGAATATTTTATTATTATTCCTAAAATCCATGTGCACATTATTTTTAACCTAAGTCCTTTGGAAGGAGCCCGTGATTTCCCAAGTGGTGGGAGAAGAGTGATGCGAATGGAACACATGCAGTTCGAGGGTGACAAGTGTCAACCGGTGCATCTGGTAAAACCGAGACAACAAGCCGTGAAGGGGGTTGGGGCATTGATTAGGATTGTCGAGGAGGAATCTCTGATGCATGGAAAGAAGCGAAGAGTGCAGTAATACATTCTATTACGACCCATTTGCTTGGTAGAGCCCGTGGAGCCGGTTCGCAAGAGACTTTGCGTGTAATAGATCTGGAGAAAATCCTATGTTATCTGAAGAAGAATCATGAACACCTGTCCATTGGCGTGGAGTGTGGTGGTCTTTGGCTTGTGTCTGGAGGATACGAGTGTTGCTTTCTGAGCAAGGGAAGCCTTTGATGTCAGTGAAAGTATCTCTGTTTTCTTGGGAAAATTGAGCTAGCCTGTACGTGAAGCCCTGCTCACATCATCCCGTGAGCTTATCCTGTGACATTTGAACCTTTTGGGAAGCCTTGTGTGTATTTCCTGTGGATTGATGAGCAGCAGTCTTTGGGCTAGCGTGAGGCTTGTTGGCGCTGTGAGCGATTCCCCTCGAGGTGAGAGTCTTGTGAGAGGAGAACTCTTGGAAGGAACCCACAGCAGAAGCGCCATAGAGCCAAGAATTCTGGTCAGTCGTTCTTTGTAGCTTAGGAGGTAAAGAAATTGCGAAAAATTTGTCTGGTGTGAAGGTGCACTCCTGGGTGGAGCAGGCATGTGGGGAAAGAGAGGGTGTGTGCGGTGGTGGGAGACTACGGGAGAGCTTCTTCTTGTTAGCAGATGTGTATGTAATTGTCTTCCACAGCAGCACCATTTGAGTTAGATTCCTTGCCTTAGGGTGGAGCTAGGTCGGCTTCGGTGACCTATTGTTGAGTTGATGAACAATGTGGTCTAAAGATAGGAGGTTCATGGAAGGCACACGTAGTTGGTTTTCATCTATTAAAAGATAAGTATATATCTGAATTATGCTTTAATCATGTTGAGCATGACTTCTACATTTTATGTATCATGTTTTTCCATTTAATGTAAATGAATTTTTTGTTGAATGCTATGGTTTGCTTAATTGCGGGAGTGAATTATATATTTTACTCACGAGATTTAAATGTGTTTAATTGTGTTAAATGCGTATGCGTTATAATTCTGTATCAATTATGTAAACATTCGTATATAGAATAGTAATTGAGGGGTTTGGAAACCAAGGTAGTGAATTAATTTTTACTACAAATTGGTATCAGAGCGAAGGTTTCGAAACTGAGCCTTGATGGGCTAGTGGAGCGGTCTTAGGACCGAAAATGTGAGGAGGAATGGGCACAGAATGGCCAATTCCGGATGTTAGTTGCTCCGGTGTGTCAAGTTGTGGCTTGACCCCGATTATAAGCTCAGGAGGTATAACAATACTATGAAGCCTTGTTGGTATCAGTCTTCTGACCATAGGAAGATAGAGTTTCTGATGGTGTGAGACCCGTCCCGGATCGTTGGGAGAGGAAGAATGAAACCCTTGCAACCGCCGAGATCACGGAGAAACGTGCAGAGTTTAAAACCTCTTGATATTGCACAAGAGTTTAAACTTGGGAGGATCATGAGTCATAATATCACTGTGGGATTAGCAGATCAACCGTCCAGAGTTGAGAAAAGTTCGCGGAACTTAAGTCCTCATGGGTAGAGGAGAAGTCCCAGATAGAAGACTCATCCGCCGAATGGGGATTGTCGGGAACCCGTTGACAAGTGATTCTTGCTGAAACTCAGAACCCGGAAAACCAGAGCGAGCTTTGAGATACGGTCCGCGAATTGAGTCCACATGGACCCTAACCCAGCCCATGGAATATTGTTAAGCTAAAAGGCATGTCGGATATCGGGCATCAGGATATCGGAGGATCCGAAGGCGGGGTTTGAAACCGCATGGGAAAATCGGGATACACGATTTTCCGATAAGGTTTAGGTGTGTGGGGCCACACCAATTGTCAAGAAGACAGGTGGCAGATTTATAGCAAAAAGAGAAAGGATTGTTGACAATTCAACAACTGGAATTATCGAATCCAGGTAGTATATAGCGATGTTGCGTCAGCAGAAACCCCAAAGTGGTTTGATTAAGGTCATATAGTGTGGTCGTATGGTGAGGTTATAGCCTGGAGGAACTATACAGACGAACCATGAATCGGGAAATCGTGATTTCCGATGTCAAGCGTTTTAGGCGCACACATGTTTGCGAAACACCAACCCCGATAAGGATAAGGCCAACGTCCTTGAGACAACGGTCTATCGGCTGGGGCTTAGCACGAAGGGCTAAAACATATCGGTCGAGAGTTGTAAAGGCATCTGCGCTTACATTGGCAGAGCAAGTGTCGAAACTCTTATAGGGATAGTCAGTTGAGGGAAATGACCACGGTCTGGCGCATGGTCATATGAGTCAAGGCTAGGCTTCAGGAGGACTAGCAAGTAAAAAGGGCTTATCGGTGATCAGGAGTTCAAAGAGATTGATGACTCGATAAGCGTAAGCGTCGAAGCCTGAAGCCCGATAAGAGTTTTCCCATGTGGATATTGTCCACGGCAAGTGCCAGGGTTGTGCAGAGGAAAGGAGGAAGCCATGTGGGTTGAATATTGACCAACGATTCCAGAAGGAATCAAAGGAGCCTCTTCGGCTCAACAATAGGATTTAGAACAATCTTGTGAGCGGGAGGTCCAGTAAAGAGACCTTGCGAGGTGATAGATAGGACCTCTCTGCGTCAAGTGGGATAATCGGGTATAACCACGGTCAAGAATCTTTGAAAGTACGTACATTGACTTTATTTGAGGAATAAAAGTCGCGTCAGAAACAAATACCCTCACGCCAGGATTGATGATCTTTTGATCCGGTTAAAGGATCTGCGGAAATATTTTCGAATATAGATCTCCGATATGGATATCATCAAGTGAGATAAAGATAGGAACATCAGCAAAGGGCGCCTTGAGAACAAAGGTACGGTCATTATGAATTCTCAGTGGTGCCATTTGGGTGTCCAGCAGCGCTGGCGTCTTCATGTGTTAATGAATGGAGTGTTCAGAAATTATTTGGACAAGTTCGTCATAGTTTTCTTGGGCGATATCTTGGTGTACTCAAAGTCGGAGGAAGAGTATGAACAACATATTAGAGAATGGTCGCTGCCCGGTGTTGAAGAGAACACCGGTATATGCAAAAATTGAGCAAGTGCTCATTTACCAAAAGCAGTCCATTACTTGAGCGACATTATTTACGAGGAAAGGGATGGCGTGGATCACGAGAAGGTAAAAGGCCATTCAAGAGTAGTGCGGTACACCAAGAAGTATGAGTTAGATCCTTTAAGAGTGCAGCGGGCTATTATAGTAGGTTCATAGATGGATTTTCAAGGATAGCTCATGCACTATCACTTCCTTACAAAAAGAAGGAGAGAAGAAGTTCTAGTGGATGGAACAATGTGAGGATAGCCGACAATTGAAGCGGCTACTCACTAGTGCTCCAATCACGAAGATTGATCAAGTAAGGATTGTGTGGTATGCATGAATCTTTGTGTAAGGAGAGTGGGAGGAGTTCTCGACCAAGAGAGGATTTGTAATTTGTTATGAATCAAGAAAGCTAAAAGAACATGAAAAGCATTATGCCACTCATGATTTAGAATTTGGCCCCATTTGTCCATGCGTTGAGGCGATGGAGACATTACCTCATGGGCAAAGAGACCCGGGTAAGAATGAACCGCGATAGTGCAGAAATACTTATTTGATGACCAACCTTAAATGCGAACAAATTAGATGGTACGGAGACTTTTTGAGTATGACTTTGATATCAAATGTATCAAAGGGAAGGATAATAAAGTGGTTGATACATTCGTGAAGAAGTGCATGAGTTACATGCTACGACCATTAGCATGTACATATCAGATTTGAAAGACCTTGAAATTGTGGAGGCACCAGAAGTCTTTGGGTTACATCTAATCACAGTATAAAGCTCTGTGTGAAGAAAATACAGTCTGAAAGGTTATGCTTTGGGGTGATGATTTATACGTACAAAACATAGTATGTACCCTAATGACGAAATTGAAATTTGGAAATTCTAAAAAAAGAATGCATAATATGACTTATCTTGGTCATCATGGATATCAAAGGCGTAGCGGTAGGTCAAAAGCCGATATTACAGCCCGGGTTTGAAGAAAGAAGTTGTTGCAATTTCACCGGCAAGTATGTTTTGGCTTGTTTGAACAGCCAAAGGAAAGAATATAAATTCTATAAGTGTTGATAGTAATAATTCAATGAAGAAACAACGGAAATTTGAAACTAGTTATAGAATCGATAAAGAAGCATGAAAGCTTCTCTTGCTATCAGATATTCGGGTAGTATAAATTTTAATGGCGAGGCATCACGGTGAGTTTTATCTCTTTTGCATAATTGTTACTTGAAAGGAAGTGTAGTGGTACCACTCGGTGAGTATATGTTATTAAATCACATGGTGCATATTATTTGAATGCATACCAACAGATGTGGTAAAGAAATTTTGTAGGCTTGTGTTAATTCAAATCTTTTAGCTTTGAATGAACACATCGACATAGTAGAATGTCATATTAATTTGGTTATGGGGTAACAAAGAATTAAAAGATAAAAATTTGTTACAAGAATGAATACTGACTAGTCATGTATGAGACCGGGACATAGTTGGACATGGCAAGGTCTGAATATGGAAAGATTATGAGCCACCAAGTACTAAAGCTTCCTACTTTTAAATAAACTTGGACTGCAACCTTTTTTTTGCTAACACTAATGGACACCGTCGAATTATATTCTTGGTGTAGTGTTGGTCGAAAGGAAGGCACCAAAATTAGTGGAAAGATAAATGGGAAGTGTGTGGAGATTGTGTCAACACATTGGCTAGAAGTCCAACCCATGGATGGTGAGATACATGGTAGGGCGGAGAGGCATTATGTAATTCAATGCAAAAGGTGCGAATAAGAATGCATTGAGAATCCTGATGCATAATAGGTGATATAATTGCATACTAAGTGCAATGGTTGAATATGTTTGGTAAGTACATGCATATATATTATTGCATGGAAATAATTATGTTGATGGCCAAAATGTTCCTAATCCATTAGAACATTTCGAGGTAATTAAGCTCTTTACCTTGAGATGTTATAAGCCAGGTAGACACATGAATGGAGACTACATAAGAATTTTATGGTTAGAAAATTGAAATAATGAACCTACTGTTGTTAACCCGGTGGACAATATAATAAGCATAGAATAATGAGTCATTCTATTGGTCAAGTTGTTTGATATTTGTGATTGAATTGCCAGGTTCAGAAATTCTAAGATTATTACTCAAGATGTTGTACATATGGAATTATGATGTCCAGAAAATAAGACAATTTGTTGGCGGTATGCAAGATGAAGTCTTGCGGGAAAATAGTAGAGTAGTTTTATTGCACATGGAAAAATCACAGGGATGAATGCATTCATAATGTAGCAAAAGCCAAGATGAATCATGAAATAGGATGTCATGTTTGGGAATAAAAGATGAATTTCCTTCGAATTAATTGGAATTCCTAAATAAATTCTTGTATGTATTCTCATGATAGCTGCATATGGTTGGCGGATGAGATGATGTTGATAAAGTTAAATTGTTGGCTACAAAAGAGTATCTCGGGAAGATGCAGCTTGGAAACCTTTGAGGCGGTTAAGACTCCAGAACCCGCAGTTAACCAAGACTTAAGTGGAATTACGTTCCTGTAACCCAAAGAGTAGAGGAGGCTGGCGACCCGAAGGGCTGTCTGGGTGGCGAGGTGCACTCTCACGAGGTGGAGCAGGGCATGTGGGGAATGAGGAGCCGTTAGTTGGAATACTTGCGAGAGTTTGAATGGATTGGAGTGTTCTTGAGATGCGGTACCTTGGCCTGAACCGATGGATAAAGTTGGCGGACTGGCTCTCTTTGGGAAACCATTGCGATGCAGGTCATAGATGCGCTTTCACGAGGTGGGAAGCACTTTTCACTCAAAAGATAAGTACAATTCTCTATTTATTATATGATGTGTATATTGTATAAAGTTTTAATGTTATTGAATTTGTGTGTATATACATACATATACATTGCTTAAATAATTACATTCTTGCACTACGGCTATTTACCAAAGGTATCTCATATTTCATTACTTAAGAAATCTATATACACGATGCTAATCATGTGATTGATTGGAATGTCATTCAGGTGGAGCAATAATGTTTCTTGCAAGTGCATCCTGTGCGCTTATTGGATAGGAAAAGCAAACAGATCCATATTTGAGCTATAGAGCTTGTAAAGATACAGTGGACCTGAAGTGCGATTAGAGCGACATGGAGCATGAAGAAGTTATGGGTGAAATTACCCACATCTTTTGCAAAATTTGAAGAAAAACTGCGGGAATGAGTGTAAGTTGCGAGACTGATTAAAAAATAAGGAGAGTTATAATATCCCCACTAGGCCGGGAAACCCTTATAAACACGATGTATGAAACAAATTGTACATATATGTGTTATGGAAACAAGTGAGCTGAGTTCCTATAGTTGTAGGCTTATGAGTTTTGTTAGGCCGGGGAGCCCACAAGTGTTGAGCGAACTGTTGATATACTTGTATGAAGGTCAATTAATAAAATGTAAATACCACCGGTCGCAGACCGACCACGATGAAAGAGTGATGGGGGTGGCGTCCACGAGTGGGCAAGGGACTAGAAATTTGGAAGGTGGGAAGAGTGCAGTGATGAGCCTAGGGGCTAAGCTTAGTGGGCTTAAGTCCTTGAGAATATATTTTATTATTATTCTAAAATCCATGTGCACTATTTTTAACCTAAGTCCTTTGGAAGGGCAGTGATTTCCCAAGTGGTGGGAGAAGGAAATGCCGGATGGAACACATGCAGTTCCGGGTGACAAGTGTCAACCGGTGCATCTGAAATAAACCGAACGACAAGCCGTGAAGGGTTGGAACTCATTCGATTCCGGATTAGGGAGGAATCTGTCGTGGAAGAAGCGAAAGTCACATTAATACATTCTATTGACCCCGGCCTTGGCGAGGCGGAAGTGGAGGCCGGTTAAGCAAAGAGACACATGTGTAATCATCCCGTCTGGAGAGAAAATCCTATGTTGTCTGAAGAATCATGAACACCACATCCATTGGCGTGGAGTGTGTTGGTCTTTGAGAAGCGTGTCACCGGAGAGGATGCAGTGGCTCCTGACGGGAAGCCTTTGATAGTCAGTGAAAGTATCTCTGTTTGCTGGGGAAAATTGAGCTTCTTTATGCGTGAAACTGTTCCGATAATCATCCCGTGAGATTATCCTGTGATAACTGAACCTTTTGGGAAGCCTTGGTAGTATTTCGTGGATTGATGTGACAAAGCAGTGCTGGACTGCGTGAGGCTTGATAACACAATGGCGACTCCTCCGAGGTGAGAGTCTTGAGAGGAGAACTCTTGGAAGGAACCCACAGCAAGCTACCATAGAGCCCAAAGAATTACGGTCCGGTCTTTTCCTGTAACCCAAGGTGGGGGCTGGCGTGCGAGGCTGTCACGGAGTGGCGAAGAAGGTGCCTCTCACGGGTGGAGCAGGGCATGTGGGGAAAGAGGGTGCAGTGCGTGTGGTGGGAGATTCTGGGAAGGCTCTTCTTGTTGAATGTGTATATGGTATCTTCCACAGCCAACCTCGGCTGAGTTTAGATTCCCTTGCCTTGAGGGTGGAGCTACCGGTCCATTCGGTGATATCTTGTTGGTGATGAAGCGGTGTGGTCTAAAAGTACGGGAGGTTCGTGGAAGGCACGCACTTGGTTGGTGATTTCTCTGACTATTAAAAAGATAAGTATATATAGTTATGCTTTAATCATGTTGAGCATGGTACTCTGTTTATGTATCATGTTTTCCATTTTGTAAATGAATTAGCTGTTGAATGCTATGGTTTTGCTTAATTGCAGGGGTAGAATTATATATTTTACTAAAGTTTAAATGTGTTTAATTGTGTTAAATGCATCGTTATAATTCTGTATCAATTTAAATGCATGTCGTTATAATTCCTGTATCAATTATGTAAACATTCATGTATAGAATGGTAATTGAGGGGTTTGGAAACCTGGGTAGTGAATTGGTACACTACAGGTGTAGTGTACCAATTTCTCTGATACCAATTTGTAGTGTACCCTTCACTCACCCAGGTTTCCCAACCTCACAATTTACCATTCCTTACATGGAATTATAAGAAAATGCATTTAAACACAATTAAACACACTTAATTTACAGAGTGAAACATATCTGGGTACTGCTATAATTAAACGTTCCATAGCATTCATCATTAATTCGTTTACACAGCGGAAAACATGATACAAAACAACACAGTCAGGTTCAAATGTAATAAACCATATTTCAATACTTATCTTTTATTGACTGGAGAAATCACCAACCAAGTGTAGGCCTTCCACGAACCTCCCAACCTTAGACCACACTGTTCATCATCTCAACAGTAGGTCACCCCCGAGCTGGGACCGAGCTCCACCCCAAGGCAAGGAATCCTAAGCTAGGCTGAGGTTACAGGGAAGATAGCACATACACAACCACCAGGAA
>SNQJ01S0027258.1:115915-141335 GCA_010110895.2 Picea sitchensis | reverse complement strand
GTTGTACATCAAGCGTTGAGGACAACGCTTTCATAAGGGGGATGGAATGTAAGGTAGCTAGAGAGGTAGTAGGGGGCCCAAGAGGGCCCATAGTGATAATAGTGGAGGTCATTCAATGTAAGGTGGACTAGGTCCACTATATTATTAAATAAGAACCTGAATAGATCTACAAATATAATCACCACAAATACTGAATACAAAATGGATCCATAGAGAAAGATAGAAGAAACCACACTTTATGATTACCAAACCCTTGAGGTAGGGAAACATTGTACAATGGATCCTATTATGGAAGGGATCATCTCATGTTCACTTGCCTCTTCGAGGGGGCGTTCTCCTATTGAGCTACTGCTCAATAATAAAATACTTCTCTTCATGTCCTATTACATTGCTTGAACCCCATTATATAGTGCTACCATCACCTAAGAACATTCTTGAACATTCGAGGGGGCATTCTCCCATAGTGATAATAGTGGAGGTCATTCAATGTAAGGTGGACTAGGTCCACTATATTATTAAATAAGACCCACTATGGTAGTTAGATATAATAAATGGGTAATTAGATATAATGAATGTAAGAGGACTTCTTAGAAGGTTCTACTTCTAGAAGATTCCTCCTCTAGAATGTTCTTAGGTGATGGTAGCACCATATAATGGGGTTCAAGCAATGTAATAGGACATGAAGAGAAGTATTTTATTTGTGAGCAGTAGCTCAATAGGAGAATGCCCCCTCGAAGAGGCAAGTGAATAGGAGAGGATCCCTTCCATAATAGGATCCATTGTACGATGTTTCCCTACCTCAAGGGTTTGGTAATCATAAAGTGTGGTTTCTTCTACCTTGCTCTATGGATCTATTTTGTATTTAGTATTTGTGGTGATTATATTTGTAGATCTATTCAAGTTCTTAACAATTGGTGTATCTAGGGTGTATGATTGGTGGAGGGGAACTATGGAAGCTTAACACTTGTTATATATAAAATATTTTTTGAATATTTATTAAATTTTGTATTCACCATCTTGTTCAATGTACAAGAATGTGTATAAATACACGTACATGAGTAGAGTAAAAAAATGTGACTTTACATTAAAAGAATAATTATTACATTAATGATTTAATTAGTAATTAATGGAATTGTAATATACACAAGGTATATTACAAGTCATCCATCCTAAAAATAAGCTTCCTCCTCGAAGCATAGGTAAAGATGAATCTTCTACCAATCTAATTAGTGATGTTTCTTCACTAATTACAAAGTTTAAATATACTCACAATTGTTTCCAAGTTGTTTAGCTATTCTACAAAATAGCATGCACATCTAAAAAAGTCATCTTTCCTATATTTACTTATTAATGCAAGCCAATCCGAATGCTCATTTTCAAGAAGTCGAGTCTAGTAACAAAAAGGTAGCTCATTTTGCACAATCTCTCATAGTTTTTGCTCGTTGATCAAGTGAAAATAATGGGCAATTATGTCCTTACGTTTCAAACTTTTTTTTTTCCTTCAACAAATAATCTATACATGAATCCTCTTAAATCCATGAAGCATCTTTTTCACAATAGTAAGATCCAACACCTTCCAAATCTTCCTTGTCACCAGTTTTAGTTTTTCTGCTTTGATTTTCTTGCCATGTTCTATATCTCATATATCCAAGAGAAGTTTGTTTATCCCTCTTTGCTTTAGTGTAATTTCTCAAAGTACCACCCTTTTGAAGGGCTTGCAATGTTTCATGTGATGAAAAACGCTTGCTCCTTGCATCTAAGATATCATTTCTATTGGAGGATACCTCTCTGGCATACCCAAGGGCCTTGTTCTCTTTTACAGCCATGCAACTTTCTCTGACAAAAAATTGAACTCTAAAGTGCTCCAAATTCAAGACTTCCACAAGTAAAATATCATTGTTTTTCACATTGTGAATAGAACCAAATTCATTCCATATAGTGGTGAACACAAGTCTCCTTCCAGACTGCAAGTGCGCAAACCACTCTACTCTACATGAGATCCCATCACAATCCTCAAATCTCACAATGCCTTGTGACCCTAAGAGATATTTTGTCATGAATACTACAAGGAAAGACATCTTACCATTGGGACCGAGACATTTTATTTGGATACCATTATAAAAATATATCATTTTCACTCTCGTACATGATGCCTCGATTATCCTTCCAAGTTTCCAGTGATTTACATAGTGGACATCTACTTTATCCACAGCTTGCCAACTATTTTTAGGTAATGGATGGGCGATTGTTATACCTCTTTCTGAAACACCATATATCTCCCTTGGAGGCCTTAGCCGAATCCAATTTTCACTTCCAGCAGATGTTAATTCCTTGGTCAAATCTTTGTCAATAAGCACACTCCTAGTTATGCCATTTTCGACATTGAAAGAAAGATTGAATTGTGTTGACGATGAGGCTATAGATGGGCATACTTTATTAAACCTCGCCATTAATGTGGGACCCATAGTCAGATCCAATTTCCCTCTTCCTTGAAAACATAATAGTTGATCACTAAAGAAACTACAGAGCACATTCCCCATAGTATGCACACCAAGCAGAGTGACCATATCTGCGATGTTCAAACCCTTGGCCGACTTTTCATTTCCTTTAGCAAAGACTTCCCAATATTCTTTCCAATATTTTCCAGCAGAAAAATCTGTAACTTTACGACCGCCATGACCATCAAATACACCAAAAAAGGAGACATCCTCGACATCAGCCTCAAATTCCCATTTTGAATCACTGTTATCAGTTGGATGAAGAACATCAATAGTCATCGACATGACCTTATGGGTTTTCTACATGGATTTTCCTTTTCCCTTTTTGCATGAAACTGCATAATAAGAGCCTTCCACATTGGTTTCTCTTTCGAGAGTCTCAAGGGGCTTCACCTATGCCTCTAAATTTGACTCCAAATTAGTGAATGTAAACGTAGGTAAAGGAGACATCTCTCTTGACTCAGAGTCTACATGACCTTTGTTTTCTTCATCAACCCTCACTATGTTATCAATCAAGAAGAGACTTTGGTCAAGTGCCCTACTTATTAGAGGAATATTCTTCTCCTCCTCTTCATCATCATGATAATACTGGAAGATAATAATGAATCTAGCCTTAGCCTGAGCCTGAGAACGATGAGTTGCAACTTCATGCAGGTCTTCGAAATGGGGAATACAAATAATTACTACATTCAACAAAGAATCAATGTAAGATTGAATCCCACGGTCGTTCTGTCTGGCCCAGTCAAATTTCAGAATTGAGGGTTCCACTGTAGAGGTATTCATTCATTATATCTTGGGAGTGGCGGTGAGGATCTAATCGTGGGAGGGAAACACCAAAGCTAACACAAGAGAAGATCTGTGGGTATCGTCCAAAAAGACAATCGAAGCAGTCCTCATACATTTGACGATAAATTCTTAGAACAAATGTCTGGATTTTCAAGAGCTGGAAATCTGAAAGGGAATCAAGAATCTATAGAAATGAGTTTACATTATCTCTAGGGGCTACCTTTAAATCATCATCTTTAAAATCGATGACGTTTATGATATTTTCCACTTCTTTGCACGCCTCCTTGGAATCTCTAATTGAAAGGCACCAATGGCTTAACGAATATAACTTGCTATTTATTACACTGAACAAGAATTTGTATCCCTTGACTGGAAAAAAAAGCTCTCTCTATTTTTTGTTGTGTATTGGAAATAAAGGCAGACAATATTCAATTTCTACCACAGAACCTTCCAACTAGCCTTTGATTCCTTACTTCTCTCGTTCTCACTCGCGAACAAACAATGCTCAACAACTATAACCAATTCGACCAACAAATGTTTCATATCTGTTGATTTCAAGGGTTTAGTGTAATCCATGGGGATGACCTCAGGGGTGCTTGTGTCATTGTTGATGATGTATCAGTGCATCGGTGAGAGTTCAATCATTCGAGAAAATCCAAATGTGTTATTTTTAGCAAGAAAAACATATTTCCTTTCTGCTTATTGTGGAAAAATTGATGGTGAATATTTTTCAGGAGAATAGACATTCAACAAGTTGTTCAAACATTTATGTTGAAACCCCTGACTTGATCCAGAGTAGAATATGGTTAGGCTCTGAATACCCTCTTTGTAAACTAGCCTAGGAATATTGTACGAGATATGGTTATGATTTCCAGAATGGCATATATCTTCCAGTTCACCATCACTGGTTTCACCGCTTTCATCATCAACGGATATTTGTCCCTCTGGAAATTCAGATGATGGATAATGCAAGATTTGGTTTTGGTGGAAACCCTCCTCCTTTAAGTATGTCGAGACTACCTTCTCTAATTGTTCTTTTATTTCTTTCATGAAGTTCTTCATTTCTTTGAGAGTGTTTCTCATATTTTCCATACTGGTTATAATTTTCACGTTTTTATGAATGATATTTTCCATCTTGAATGCATGTGCTTTTGGCTTTCGCCAGGCTTTTCTCTGATACCACTTGGAAGCTTAAGACTGATATATATAAAATAAATATTTAATATTTATTAAATTTATTATTCACCTTCTCGTTCAATGTACAACAACGTGTATAAATACATGTACATGAGTAGAGTCAGATCTTTTTGTCTAAAAAAATGTGACTTTACATTAAAAGAATAATTATTACATTGATGATTTAATTAGCAATTAATGGCATTGTAATATACACAAGGTATATTACAAACTCTAGATCCCACAAAGATGGAGGTAGTCCTCAAGTGTCCAACCCCTACTAATGTCACTGAAGTTAGGATCTTTGTTAGGTTAGCACAATAGTTATGAAAGTTCATAGCATTCTTTTCAATTATGGTTTCACTTCTCCATGCATTAATAGAAAGCAACAAGAGTTTCAAGTGGGGAAAGAATTAGCATAAAGTTTTTGGTGAGATAAACAAAAGACCAATAAAGCACCAGTTCTTGCATTCCCTATTTATAAAATCCTTTCAAAGTGGAGATGGATGCAAGGGGATATGCTTTGGGAGAAGTCTTGATGAAGGAAGGTAAGATGGTATGTTTTCATTCTGAAATGTTTCATGTTAGAGTCCTAGAATACCCTACATATGACAAGGAACTTTATGCTCTAGTTCAAGATATTAAGAAATGGAAGCATTATCTAATGGGAAAGGAGGCTATCATCCACATCGATCTCTAACCATTGTAGTATTTGTAGGCCCAAAGTAATCTTAAGCAAACCAAATACTACAAGAAGATGGGGTTTTTACAACAATTTTATCTAACCATCAAATATAAGAAGGGAAACACTAATAAGTTTCCAGATACGCTTTCAAGACCACCCACATCCAAGATCACAACTTTGGAAACTCTTATGCACATGGATCCTTTCACCCATGATGCATATAAATAGGCATACATTGAAGATGAGGACTTTACATATGTGGTTTAGTAGCTACAGGGCCAATTTCGTGTAGAATAAGGTGACAGTAAGGATAATTATCATCTCTACGATGGGTTACTCTAAAAGCTAGATAAGCTTCATGTTCCTAAAGGAGAAATATTGCAGCTTGTTGGAGAGGCTCACGCCTTCAAAGTTGCAAGGAATTTTGGTGTTGGGAAGACAATTGCCAACTTAAAAAGGTATGTGTATTGGTTTAGAATTAAAGAAGATGTAGCTTGGTTTATTAGAGGGTGCATACTTTGTTGTACTAGCAAACCCAATAATAGAAAGAAAGGTTTATACCATCCCCTACATATACCAACTAGACCATGAGAGAGCATCTCCATGGATTTTATGTGTGGTTTGTCAAGAATAAATATCCACATGACTATTTGTTTGTGGTAATTGACAAGTTTAGCAAGATGTGCATTCCCATGCCTTGTAAAATACCATTAAGGGAAAATATGCAGCAAACATGTTCTTTAAAAATGTTATGGGTGCATTTTGGGATATGAAGGAGCACCATTTTAGATAGAGATGCAAAATTTCTTAGTTCCTTTTGGACTACACTTTGGGAGAAGATGGAAACCAAGTTGAAGAGATCTACAACTTTCCATCCATAGACAAATGGGAAAACAAAAGTAGTGAATAGGGAATTGGTTCATATATTACAAGGTTATAATTAGAAGCATAAAAGGACATGGGAGAAAATTTGATTTATATTCAACACTCTCATAATAGGGAAATTCACACTTCTACTAGTAAGTCCCATTTTCCAACTTGCTTTGGGTATTTTCCACCTTCTCTCTTAGATGTTGTATATGGACAATAAGGAAGAGTGAGGGAAGGCACCACAAGAGAAACATTGGATGTTGAAAAATTCAATGATAAGATAAGGAAAATTCATTTTCAAGTACAGGAAACATTGAAGTCACAAGAAAAGTACAAGACCCAACATGGTTAGCACAAAATTGAGAAAATATTCAAGGTGGAATATAGAGTTTCGTTGTATCTAAACAAAGTAAGGCTATAGGAAGAATAAAGGCTCTACAATATGGTCCTTTTGAAGTGTTGGATAAGGTGGGTGATAATGCATATAAACTCAGTCTACCCCCATATATGTGCATTTAGTTAGTAACAAATGTGGGAAATATGAAACTCTATGAGCCTTCCATGTTGGGCTAGGAAACTAATTTTGAAGTCTTACTTACCATAGAGGACTTAGCACCATAAGATTAGGTAGAGTTAGCAAAAGATAAATTTGTGTAGAATAAGTCCAGAAAAACCAGATGGGGGTAGTATGAACTTCGGTAGGTTGGATTGAAAGGACAACTTCCAACCAAGGACCAATGGTACTACAAGGAGAAGGTACATGAACAATTTCCTCACCTACTTCAATTAAATATTTTGGGGGTTCAAAATCCTCATTGAATGGGGAGGTATGATCCAAAATGAATCATTATATAATTTTTCATCTATTTTGGTACTTTCTGGGTGGAAAAATTGGAGCATTGGCTTGTAAGGATGATTTTAGGGGCAAGTCCCACTTTGGTGATTTGGGGTCCAAAACCTTCTGAATCCCATTTGAGGCCTTAAACAACAATTTTTGGGGTTAAAACTTTGTGATCAAAGTTCCTAACCTCTTGACATTTTTCTACACATTAAGATCTTTCCAATGGATATCACCTCAATCAGAGTTCATCTGTGGAAGTTATACCTCCTGCAAGTTGATCTATCATGTCAACTACCATGATACCGAGTGCATTCCACATCAACTCACATTAATCACCCATGTGTACCTATTCATGTGTAGACTTTCAAGAAGATTCTAGAGGATTCAAAACCCTAACATTAATTGGGGGTTGAGGCATGCAGAAACCCTAAACCTAACCCTCAATGGCTATCATGCCATGTTAAATACTAGGTCGTTATGATATGAAGGGGTTCCATTCTTATTTTATTTATATTGTTCCATAGTTGAGAAAAGCATCTAGGAATGGGATATTGAAGCATAATAGAAGAAGTCAAAGATTTTGTAGCAGCCATACTAGCCATAGTGTCCATGGAAACTCCATAGTGAGTGCCCCTTTCTTTATATTTTCATTTCAAAAGTAAGAAGAAAAGAGTAGAGCATAGGCCTCACCTTTTAGCTATGTTTTTCCCATATTGGGTTTTCCTGAGGTACATCTTGTGTTCATTGTGTGGATGATGTGTTATTTTATTAGCTTCTTTCATTTTATTTTCAATTATTTCAGTGTTTTCATGCATTAAGCTAGTAATATTAAATTTGAAATCTAAAGCAATATATTGCATAAAAAGAGATTTCAGAATATTGTAAGATCTATTGTGATGAAATGTTGTAGTGGAATATCCATGAAAATTTATAGATTAATGGTCACTAACCTATATTCTTAATCTATGATAAGTCTTAGCATTGTTTATTATTAGATTCTTTTTTTCTTTTTTCAAATGCATATTGTGTAATGACAATAGTGAGAAGCTTGTTGTGTGTGTGTGTGTGTGTGTGTGTTTTAGCATTATTAAGCACACTAACATTTGATATAACATTATCATAAAATATGATATAATATAAGTGTTTGGCATAAATTTGACATAATGCTAGCAATATTTTATGTTTTTTTCAAATGCAACTTATTGTCCTTGGCCTTCTTTTGTTGGGGGTGATTGTAAGAAACTTGCCTATTTTTATATTTATTAATTTGGAACTCTTGATTCATTTTGAATTCTTTCCATAACCCTAGTTTTTGATATGTCAATCGGGTTTAGCTCAAGTGATTGGAAGGAATGATTGTTATCCTCCCCACCCAGGTTCAATTCCCGTAAGTGACATGTTGAGCTCTTAAAAGAGTATATTATTTTAATGGATTTGAGCCTTGTTGTTGTTCAGTTTTGTTCCATAAAGAATCTAGGGTTTACCCTGGGTACCATTCTTGAAATGAGGGGAAGTACTCGAGGGTTTTCCCTGGGATTTGTAACCTAGAAAAAAAAACTTGGCTTTTGATATGTATAATGCAAGCCTTTGATATAACATCGTCTTCATATTTAGCATAATGTCGTGATTTGAAATAACACTAACATTAATTTGGCATAACATCGACCTTCTATTATTTTTTGAAGACACCTTATTTTCATATGCTCAATTATGTAGTGACAATAGTGAGAAACTTCCATATGTTTAATGTCTTTTATGTTCTTTAATTCAGGGAACATGAAACATAATTTTATTCTCATGACAAATTATTTTGATTTCATTTAAACATAAACATATTTAATTTGCAAACTTGTACATTATTGTCCAATGTCATGATTGTCATCCAAGGGAAACTCTATTGATTCAACGTCGTGGTTTCCAAGCACCCTATTATCATCCTTCTACAACAAGCAAAGTAGAAGGCATAACATCTCAAATCATGATACATAACACCAATAGTAAATAACCAAAATTGAACAAAAACATAGATAAGGAAAGGTACAAACCCATATTGTTTCTTGTTTATTGGTTTGTTTTTCATCCAATTGTTGTTTGTCCACTTCCTGCTTGTGTTCTTCATCCACCGTATTACAAAATGAGTTATATCACTAAATGAGGAAATCCTAGATAGGGTTGAGTCACATAACTGAGCTCAAAGGAAGATACTAACAATAACATCATATTATATTATCCATGAATAACTGGTGTGTTTATTACAATGGAGTTTATCTCCTTATATATCATTGTTTAGTAAGCAAATCATTTCCACTTATGAATGTGGGATAAACCACTTTACACAAAAAGTGAACATTAACATATTCTAAAGTCATAAAGTGACTTTATTACATACATGAGCCTTATATCATAACACCCCCTCTTAAGGCTTACAATACTAAAAACAAAACATACTAACTAGAGATAAAACACACTAACTGAAAAATAAAACATCAGAATCAAACATTCTTCAAAAGCTTCTTCTTTGAAAAACAATTCTTGGACCAAGTAGAGCTCCATCAAGTTACCTCATAACCCTTGTAAAGGTGTTGCTTCCGACCTAAATTCCTAAGTTCTTGGATTCCACCTCCCCGAACTCTTGAATTATGAATCTCTCTAATTATTGGACAATAGCTACATCCACAATGCTCCATCAAGTTGTGTCATGACCCTCATAAGGGTATAATTCATGAGATTCACAAACTTTCGAACTATCTCGGAAACCATCCATGTTGAGTTGTATCTACACTCAATCCCTTCCCATATTCAAAGTGAGGGCTTCTTAAAATGCATAGAATGTCCTTTCTTTAGTAAGATCATCACCATTATCATCATCTGATGGATCTTCAAAAATGGATACATTCGCTACATGTGGTTCATCTTTAAGCTTTCCCTTGAGAACACCATTAGCTTGATATCTACAATGCTAGGCTATGTAGTTCATTTTCTTGTAATAGTAACATTCCATCTCCCCCTTGTCTTTAGATATTGTACTACAATTGTTTCTTGAGTATAGTTTCATCTCAGGTTGAGCAACCAATTCTTCCAGATTTACAAATATGGGCATCAATACAAGAAAGAACAAACTGAATCCACTCCAAAATCCTCTGAATTGATCCTAGATTTGAATGACTCGAAACCCTTTTGACTCTTTGATGTATCATGATAGTGATCTCTCAATCTGTCTTTGTCAGTAGAAGTCCCTAGGTCTTTACACTCGCACAGACTCTGTGGCACTCAAATTGCAGAAGTCACAAGAGTGGAAATATTGTCTTTCAAAGGCCCGAGACTCTTGATATGGATCTTAGTGGTTCTCAGACTATTGAAGTTGAAAGAGTGGAAAAATTGTATTTCAAAGGCTCGAGACTCTTGATACAACTTCAAACTCCTATAATCTTCCCTTCTCTGAGACCATATTACAAAATGAGCTAGATAACTAAATGATAAAATCCTAGATAGGGTAGAGTCACATAACTAAGCTCAAAGGAAGATACTCACAATAACACCACATGATATTATAAATGAATAACTAGTGAATTTATTACATGGAGTTTATCTCATTGTATATCACTGTTCACTAAGAAAATCATTTCAACTTATGAATGTGGGATAGACTGCTTTACACAAAAAGTGAACATTAACATATTTTAAAGTCATAAAGTGACTTTATTACATGCGTAAGCCTTATATCCTAACATGTCTATTTCTTAAGTTGTTCATCCACAAACATAATGCTAACATGGGATGTAATGTCTTTTACCCCCTAGGCTAGGGGTAACTAAGGAGATGATGTCTCGAGGACCACAGGTTGAAGACATGGAGTGTCGAGAGCCAAATGACCACCTAAGCCCACAATGAGCAGACAGAGCCCTTCCTCTCCACCACTCATCACCATTCATCATCAATAGCATAACAGCATCCACCACAAAGGACAACGGGTCTTGCCTCATGAGGTGAAAATTATGGTCTTGTGGTAAGTGTCAATTTAATAATTGAAGTGTTTGAGCATGTTGCAAAGAGTCCTTTCTTGATTATGAAAATGTTTTCTTGGAAATTATACATTTTTCCTTATTTCACCTTGGTGGTTTACATGGTTTCCTAGTAAGTGGGTCACCCTTAGGGAAATGGTTGCTACTGGGGGGTCTCCTTGAAGGGTCATTGTATCATTCCCATCCATACTTACCACTTTCCACACTTATTCCCCTATGTTTCCTCATCTTTTGGTTTCTTGGGCTTATTGACCCCAAGAAGAGCTTGTACCTCATTTCATGGGAAGAAAGGGATAAAGGCCCATAGGTGGTGTAGCTAGAAAAATTTATAAGCCATAAATTATCCCTCTAGATGCTCTCCCTAAGGTCTTGAGAGCAATGAAATGGTTCTCCACAAAAATTGAAGGACCTTTAAAAAAGAAAAGACATAATTAATAAATGTCCCACTTGTTGGGGGAATGCATTTGCAATGTCTTTTACTTTCCTTGCACATGGCACTCAATGTGTTCCTAACTTCAAGTGGCATTGTAGTTTTATTTACTTTCCATTGCACATAAAACTCAATGTTTTGGACAATAATAAATTATTGGAAAATAAAAGGGCTTTGAAAAAGGTTCCATTGCAAATGAGGGATGCAACACACCCTCCACAAAGGCACCCATAAATGAGACAATATGAACCCTTGATATGTCAAGAACCTCATGCCCAAAAGTCTTACCCCAATCCACCTCATACTACATGACTTAGAGAGGGTCTTCTTGGGAAACACTCCTTGACTTGGGGATTGGCCTACCCAATAGGGAACCATGGCAACCCTCCCATACTTAAATTTGACAAATTTTTTAAGGTCTTTGAGCATTCGTTTAGTTTGAAAAGGGGGGATTTAATGCACATGTTTGGGTTGTTATTTTATTAAATGTGGTTTACTTGACATGATACATGTGACTTGTGGACCCTTTGTAATGTCCCCATTTTGGGACATTATAACATTACAACATTTCGGAGTGTTATGCCTACTCGAGTAGCCAGATAGGGGTGACAGAGAGTTCGGGAGATATTGAGGGGTTTATTTGGGCCCGACTTGCATCGATCATCATCAAGATCCATTCCGCACAACTGGGCTTTGGTTTCGTTGCATTCCGACGATTTTCGTAATTTTGAGTTATTATGGGTCATATCTTAATTAAATTCACTAAGGTGGTCATAATGGGCATATTACTTGGAGAAACCTCTTAGTGTAATAGCTCATCAGAATCGGGAGGAAGAGCACTACAGGATAAGATAATGAGAAGTGACTTTCAATGACCGGAGAAGCCATCAAGATGGATAAATCACTTTTTAGAGGTCAAATGGTTAATTAATTAATTAATTAAGTGATTTAATCAAGGAATAATAAAATAAAGTAAAAGTCACTTTGAGGGAAAAGGTCAACAACGAATTAGGGTTTCGAGAAGCTATAAAGGAAGGGTAAAGCAACCTAATTCATTATGCATTGTTATGATTTGATGTTGAGAGTTCCTAGAGGAGGAGGAGAGTCGACCTTACTGTTTTGTGGATTTCTGGAGGAAACCACCACCATTGATCGGTTTCAGTGTTGAGAGACACACCCTAGCCCATCGGAGATACCATTCAGGTATTTCACTGTACTTTTCAGGAGTATCCACTACAGAATGTGCAGCTTAGCCAGTGAGGGTGCAAGTCAGTTTGAGGGTTTGGAGAGCTGCACGAGATTCGTATCCAGACTGCAGTTTCCTTCCAACCCATTTGAGATCTAGCCAGGGCGCTTCTATTGAGCCATCTATCGTCAAATTCTGACGATGGAATCTTGCAGATCGACTCATTCATCCATTTAGGGTGCAGCTCTTCCGGACAGACATTTGGTGTTGCATGCAGAGTTTTAGAGCAGATCCAGACAAATCCTTCCGACCCATTTCCTTATTTGGTGAGATGATCGTTTTGAGCACTATAGCAGCAGATTCCGTTGGTGGAATCCTTTGGGGCGCATCCAGTGTCCCAGGAGGCGCGCAAACCTCCCAGGGGTCTAGATCCAGTGCCTCAGAGACCAGATCTGAGATCTGGCACTCATCCATTTCAGTCTAAAGGCCAAGGCGCTTTTATTGGAGCAGTTTCCAATGCATTCCGATGGTCTATCCTTCCGAACGAGTTTTCCAGCTGGTAGCGGTTACCGTACTTCTCCAGAATCGCATATTTTTGTCGATCTATCCGTGCATGCATCAGATCTGCTATCATCTTCTGATCACGGGTATTTTTATGATACTTGCTTGTATTCCAGTGATGATCCATGAGATCTAGCTGACGTTTATATTCTATGTTTCCAGTAGGCTATTGTATTTCCATGCTTGAGTCGTATAATACATGATATTGGGCAGTTGATGTTCTTTACTTATGCCTGTGTCATTTATATGTTGTTTAAACCATAAATATGCAACATGCACATGCAATAACCATTAAGATCTCAAACATACAACTGAAACACATCCAGAAACCCCCAGTGTATCAGATTTGCAAGATAGAACAATAGATCTGTAGCAAATATCTTGATCAGCGGGATCAAGGATATTACACCCTTGGAGGGCATACTTGTTTGTTTTTGTAGGACCTTGCTTGGAGAAAGCTATCCATGGAGGGATTATACCATTTTGACCTTCATGAGGGGTTGAGAACCCCTTGGATGGAAACCATACCCCATAGGCTGGGCAAAGCACCTCAAAGATTTTGGTGCAAAGGATAGAGGGAATTTCCTTTGGAGGCACTTTGACAACATTCAAGGATGACATCATATCCCTTTATAACTGGAAATTGGCCTTTAGAGGCCTAGGACGTCACCTTCTAATCCGTTGACATCATTCGGAGGCTAGGGTTTTGGTGGGCTTGATGCTTCCGGAGGTGATGTGATGTGGTGTGGAGGAAGGAGATGCATGGCATGACACTCTAGCACATGAGAGCCTGGCACATGGCCTTTGGAGGCCCAACGATCTACTTTTTGAGGCTCAACATCTCATTTCTAGGCCTTACGTCACCTTTTGAAGGGTTTTACTTTATGTAATTTTTATATTTACAAGATGTAAGAGTAAATAAAGGGGGTTAACCCTCTTTTAATTTGTTGTTGACAATTTTATGTGGATAGATTGGTTTAGATGCCCTCATATAAATAGAGGTCGTCTCTTTTTCATTTCCGTAACTCATCACTTGAGAATTACATAACTCTTGGACTTAAATTTTAGCCCCTCTTGGGCAATTCGCTATCTCTTGTCTCTTATGAAAAATGGTTGTTTTACTTGTCTATTGGTGGAAGAAAGGCTAGCGACTTCTCTTGGATGCTTGTTCTTGGCAATTTGGTGGAATGTCTTTGATAAATAAGGGTTTTACATTCTATCTCTTGGATTAGGTGAGGAATTTCTGCAATTTTGTGTGTTTCTTCTTGGTTTCAAGATTATTTTGTCAAACCCTTGGATGAGTATAAGGGCATACACCCTCCATGAAAGAATTTATTTATATTGTTATTGAAAGGATTAAGGATTGCTACAAGGAGTAAAAAGGATCACACACTTGTAGCAAGACCCTTCTAAGGTTTGTTTCCTCTAGGGAGTAAAAAGGCTTACACCCCTAGAAGAGTAATAAACCCTAGTTGAAAAAGAGACTCCATAACCAAATAGATAAGGCACTAGTTGCGTTGGAGATTGAATATTATTGCATTGGTAAACGTGAATTTAAAGAGATTGAATTGTTCAAGTGTGGATCTATTTTTTACATGCTTTAAGTTATCTTGTGCCCTAAGGGAATCTTGATTTTCAATTGATTGAGTCGTTGTAATAAACATTAAGCTACAACCAATAGGGCTGCAACAAACTCATTCTTTCTCTCACTCTTTACTCACTTTTCTACCACTAAAATTCACTTGTAAGCTTTGGTAATTGATCTACTCTCTAAGAGCTATCGTTTAGGTGGTTTATTTGTTGATTTTAGTGGCTAGAACTTGTTGCTATAGCAAAATTTTGCTACAACCATAAGGTTGTTATAAAAATTTGCTAATAACATTCATTAACAAAGCTCTCTTTCTATTAAAGTCTTGGTTCAAACATTGGAAGATTGCATACTATTTGCTAGTTTTATTTTCCAATATCATATACATGACTTTGATGGTTTAATTTGCAATTGTCATAGTTTCTTTACTACTGATATATATTTTCTTACTGCTGTAATTTTGGGACAACAAAGTTTCTTATTGATTCCCTATTGGTTTTGAGGCTTGTATCGTCATATATTGTCATATTTGGGTAGGTCTAACATCATTTTGCAGGTACACAACCTTGACAACCATTTTCCATCTCCAAAGAATCTTCCCTCAAGCCTCAAGCCTCACCTTAACCTTGACCTATAGGGGTGTTCTTCTAGCTCTCTGCTTCTCCCCTTGCAATCCCCCTAGGGTCACCCAAGAAGCCTCCATTGTGTTGGAGTTGTCCTTCACAAAAATGAGGGGAGTATCTATTGATGTGAAAGTGATAGGTATTCACATTTGTGTCATGCATTTCTGGCTTGGGTTGGGCTTTGTCCAAACTACAAATTGTGTGATAACAACGTCAATAATAAAACAAACATAACACCAGTTTAAGAAAAAAGTGTGTTGCATAAAAAAGATATGATCAAAACCTACCACTAACTTTGGGACCTAGGGCACATGCATTAACTCATTGAACTCGTCATCAATCCCACCATTCAAAATGTCTCTATTACCCAACTCAAAATGAAAACATTATGTGATCAATAATATTGATGTTACATTAATAACACAATGTAAAATTTATAACACGGATGTTGAAGTAATAACACAAATGTGAACTTAATAATTAAAGTGAAAAATATCAAAAGCTAACCATGACAAAGACAAACCATTATTACTTAATAACAAAAAATAACAAAAAAACAAATGAAATATTGATTGAGACTTACCTTTGAATCTAATATTCCACTGAGTGAATACTAGAAGCATAAAAACCATAATCTGAGTTAAATAATTACCTTCATCATTCTCTATTATCAGTTTCTATTAACACAATTGTAGACTTTGAATTTTCGGACTTTCTCTTCACCATTATCACTATCTATCAACACACTTGTAGATTTTCAATTTTTGGCCTCTCTTCACCCTTTGTTCTTCTTGGCATTGGAGATAATTTATTGACGTTGTCTAACTGTTCTACGAAATGATTTTTTTCGCCAGAATTTGGAGACATAAATATGCACAAAATCTTTATTTTTGTTGTTTAAAATCCATTTTTTAATGCAGAAATGGATTCAGCATGCTGAAAAACCCCTAAGGCACTCGGATTATACATAAATAATCACTCAAATATGTGGATCTAACAATTTATTGCCAAATTTCAAGCAAGTATCCCCAGAAAAAATCTTCGTAGAAGAGTCATTTCATAGAATGTTTAAACTACTTATTTACTCTTTACTTTAAGGCACTTCTCGACTCGATCCACCTTTTTTCTTTCTTCTAATTTTATTTTAGGAGGGCTCTTATTGTTTTTCACCTTTTTTGAGTCTTTGTTTGGGAGGTCTCTCTTAATGAGGGTTTTTTTAAGCTTCATTTTCTGATACTAGGTTTAATTCAAGGTTTTCAGGGATCAATGACACACATTTTCAAATCCCATTTATCATATTCATTTGTTCCATTTTCAAATCCCATTTATCATATTGTTGGTAATTCATTTGTTCTCGTATTTTTCGGGGAGTTTAACCAATCTATATGGGAGCTTAACATGACATGGAGAGTATGTTTTAACAACACCATAGTTTAAATGTGTTATTTTTATTATTATTTTTGGTATATTTTCTAATCAATTTTGTCTGAAATTTTTGGATTTTTTAGGACACTTAATCCAAATTTATCTATGCATTCAAAAATGCAATTTAAATAAACAAAAAAATGTAATTTCACCCACAATTGTATAGTCAGATTCCATAACATTCAATTTTTTGAATTTTTTCACTGGAATCTGGTCAAACAGATCTTGGTGAAATCACCATTTTTTATTCTTTAAATTGCATTTTTGAATGCTTAAATGGATTCAATACCCTAAAAAACACTAAAAACCCTAGAATTATACAAAATCAATCACTCAAATCTGGAATTCCAACAATTTTTGGTCAGAATTCTGATCGAAAAAATCAAACATTTAAAATACATAAGTCTGTGGCACACGATTAGGGCCGGAAGACAATGGACAGCAGGCTCCCGAATGCCATGCCTCAGTAGCCAGTGCTAAATGAAACCCTGCCTCATTTTTTTATGGCACAAGCCGTTGCAAGGCTCGAGAACGCAATGCAATGTAACATATAGTATGAAGCATCTTTGGAAAGCTCGATTGTGAAAGTCTATCAAGCCATATAGCGAGGTCCAGCAATAAGCATCAAGAGACAGTAGTCAAGAGTGAGTGATTCTGACTGATGTAGCGACGATTCCCATTGAGTGATGTAGAGTCGAGTCCGAGTGAGCGATGCAACCCCGAGTGATGTAGAACCGACTGAGAAACTAGAAGAGAATGTGGAATTAGGACGGAATTTAGAGGCAGATGGGGGGAGCAAGTGGGAAGGCTTCTGCAGTTTAATCTCTTTTAGCAGAACTACGTCGAATGGCATGCAGCTGTGGCGATGATCTGAAATTTTGAATGGAGGTGGGAGAGAGGCTTCCGTCTTAAATGCATTATGTTATTACCCTCCGTTGATGTTTCATTGGCGAGGGTCCGATCACTGGATACAATGGGTAGTACGAGAGTACTAGCAACGATGTCGTGGTTTAAACGTTTTACGAAATGATTATTTTTTGGTGATATTTTTTTAGGACATTTGTCCAAAATCCTGCGAGAAATTGTTAGATCAGTAGATTTGAGTGATTATTTCTGTATAATCCAAGCGTTAAAAGGGTTTTTCAGCATACTCAATCTATTTCTATATTCAAAAACGGATTTTAAACTACAAAAAATAGTGATTTCGTGCAAAATTATATCACCGGATTTCGGGAATAAAAGCCATTTCATAGAACAGTTAGACGAATCCCAACAATGACAACGCACTTTTGATTAATTGTTATGTTGAGGTGTTCCAAGTGTAGGGAGTTGTTGTGAAGTCTATTGGATATAAGTTTGATGCATCCATACTTTTTATCCTTACCCTCATGAATAGTAAGTAAACCATCTTACACCTTTTCTAAGGTAAAATTATGTATATCTATATGCAAAGACAAAAAAATCCATGTGGGATGATCTATGAATATGCTTAAGTACAATGGTAAGTTAAGAAAACACAAGCCTCAAGGGTTGGTTCAATTGGTCTAGAGCGAAACATGAGTTTATCATGCTTGTTGTTGGTCACGAGTTCAACTCTCTTGATTCTTCTGGGGTGAGGCCCTGTAATCAAGTTCGACGATTTACCCCACCCTGCTTACCATCCATGGATCATGGGGAAGTATTTGAACGCTTACCATCCATGGATCACGAGGAAATATTCAAAGGGTTTTTTGCGAGTACATTTCCTCGGAGAAAAAAAAGTCAAGAAAACACAAAAAACCTTTCTTAAAAACTTTCTTTGAAAGTTAAGTAGAAGTTCACATATGAAGTGTAATGAGTACACATGACTAGTGAATGCTACTGAGTGCTTCTAGGGGAGATAAAATGTCATAAAAGATAATATGATAAGATATTTAGATAATTTTATTAATGTCTAATAAATGACCACAAATAAGGAATGTGGAGTGACGAGCACAAACATAAGGTTATTAGATGAAGTTGAAGTGACAAAACTGTAGGTTTAAAAAATGTGATGTAAGATGTAGAGTTCATGGAAGTTGGATCATTGACTAGTATGGAAATAAAAAAGATGGTTGTCATTTGAATGCATTAGCTAATCCAATGAGAGTCTTGGCTAGTGATTATGAAGTCACTAAAGTGTAAGAGATGGTTGCAAAACCAGAGTAGAGCATTGAGGCATATCATTATATTTTATTCAAATATTCAGTGTTCAAATTTATATGTGTGTGTGTGTGTGTGTGTGTGTGTGTGTATTCTCTATGTATGCAACCTATCTCTTTGTGTTATTTGAGGGATTATGTGACCATTTGACACAGAGTTGATTTGGATTGAATTGAGAACAAAACGAAACAACACAATATTGGAGAGGTAACAAAAGTTACATTGTTGAAAGCAAAGTATTACATTGAAAACCAAATACTATCAATGAATCAAATGGTGAAAAACTCTACAATGTTGTATAGCAATACAAAGTGACTAGAATGGTGGTAGCTTGTCACTAAGAAGGGATGTGATGATTATGCTCATTCACAAAAGGTCCATAACAAGGGGTTTAAATTACATTTTATCATAGTGTCAAAAACCCTTAGATGCAAAAACTTTAACCCTGGGCATCAAGGTAGTGAAAGGAATGTTGGCCCTAGGGGTCACTGTTCATACATCAACTTCCTAGGGCCATAAATTGTGTATACAAATTTCATTTTGGGCATTATTTTGGACCATTACAAAGATTATTTAAAATTCTATGTGTTTGGTAGACCTAGAGGCCTTGGACTTCCATGCCATCAAAATGGACAGAAACACATGTAAAAGTCCTAAAAATGCATTGGAAATTCAATACCTACAAAATTGTTGTAAAGTCAACAAGGTTCAAGATTGTTTTTTAGATCATGGCAACCCCTGATAGCTACCTAAATCACTCATGTCCCATTGGGATGTGATGGTCCCCATTGCATCAAGTTTCTGCATGGAAATCAAAAGGATGGTAGTGAGTGTTCTTCTTTGACTTTTAGTTCTTCTTTGCATGCAACGTTGACCAATTGTGTTGATGATGGTTATCTTTAATATTTCCTTTTTTTTTTAGAATCAAATCACCTTTACCCTTCTTGTGTTGTGGTAAATTTTGAACCCCAAACTTTATCTTACCCTTCTACCTAAATTTTTATCAACCTTTCCAATGTAACAAAAAGTGGCTCTCAACAAAGAGATGTGCAAAACTCCATTTCTATTTGGATGTATATCTATATACCATTACTATATTTTATAACTTACTTTCATTAGGAGCTCCTAATAACTAGTTTTACATGCACGGAAAAACAACAGAGATAAGATTGCTTTGATACCACTAATCTAGATTAGATTGAGAACAAAATGAAAGAACATGATATTGCATAAATAAAGTAAGATATAGTATTGTGTCTCCCTCACATAGCAAGCAAATCATCTCTCTCTTTGATCATAGATCTATTTCCTCGTATCGTTTTTGTTCACGTCATTGATCAACAAATTTTGGGTTGATATGTTGTGATCGAATGATGTGAATTATGATTAGGTGCATCGAATATGGCATTGCTTGTTATTTTGTGGTATATTGTCATGTTTGTTGGAGATCATGTTTCTTTCTAACTACAAGCTCATTGCTTTGATGGATCTATTGATGTGGCCTATCTTGATCATCCATTTCACTGTGTTATGGATCTACTAGCATGATTTCCTAGCATGCTTTCGTTTTCCATATTGTGGTTGTTTTCATGCCTTCATTTTGGTGCCTCCCCACAATTAGATGTCGGTGATTTTTTGTGTAGATTAACTCTTCTTGATTGAGCTCAAGTTATGCATAGTTGTGTGTGGCATCCCTATGCTAGCCAATTTGTGATGGTTTATTCCTTTTTTGCTAGTTGTGACTCCATGCACTATCAACAGTTATATACTCTTGCTTATACATGGTAGCACACATATTTTCTCCCATGGTTTATGGGAAATTATGAAGGTTCCATATTAGTAGTTTTTCAATGGAAATTTTATTGCAACATTTGAAATGGTTGTTTTATTTCTTATAGGACCATATGTGGGTGTGACTCTTTATTCCTTGTGTGACATCATTGAAATTGTTTTGTTTCAATTGTTCTCACATGTTTCATGTAGTGGAGTTAGTAGATGCCTTTGTAGGATGGTGGAGACTCGAGATCTATTCCCTTTGTTATAAAATCTCATTTGCACGTATGAAGTTTGTATTTTGGAGACTTTTGGCATATTGGTTTTTGTTTTCCAATTTATTGTATTTTAGAGATTATAAGTAATGTTTTCACCTTAACTCTTCTTTGGAACCTCCTTTCATGTCGTCTAAGGTGTTGTGAAGACCATTTCACTCTCTTTCCAATGAGTGGTTGCACACTAACTAATTTGCCTCTTTGAGATCCTTGTTTTTCTAAATAGCAAACACATATTTTATTAGATTGTGTATTGATGACCATTATGGTGTTTGCTTCTTATCTTTAAGAACTTTATTTAGCTTTTTATGCTAGCACCACTTGTTGCTTGAAGCATGATCATTGTCAACTTCCTGCTTTAGATTTTTTTAACTTCGGCACAATCATTAGAGCCCTTTGTTGATATGCAACTCTTTTTCATTAGATTGTGCTTCTCTTCCATTGGTTTGTCATCTTCTGGAGATTTCCTATTGGCCATATTGTCAGACTTCACCCACCTTTCATGTTCATCTATTTTTATTTCCTGTCACAAAATAAATTTGTGTCAATTACTCACTTATATGTGGGTACCTATCATGGCCTTGTTTGTTAATGCCCATATTGAGGATTGTTGTCCTTGATAGCTTTATTTTTGGTGCATCTCTTTATGTACCTTTGGACATGTCATCCAAGTAGTGGATTTTGGGCCACTTGTGCATATATTCTTAGAGTGTCACCAAACATTTGTTTCCATAATCGTGCATATCTTTTTCATGTAGGTCTAGGAGCTAGCCACTTTAAAGCATTTATTATTTATCTTTCTCAACATAGTGGTCACCTTTAGCTCATACCTCTACCATCATCTATGTCCACTGATTTCAACATTGTGGGGGGATGTTGTGCATTGCTTCCTCGGGTGACTCTTTATGCTTCACCATTTTATTTGATATCAAATTTTCTTTAGAGTGAGCCTCATATCAAGCACCGACTCCTATTTTGACTAAGTAATTGTAGTAGACATACCCATGGAATCTAATGAGATGGATTGGCACCCATAAGGACACTCATTTTTATGTTGTTTTTCTCAATTGTTCGTAAGTATTTGATCAAGACTTTGTGTCAAGACTCATTTTAGAGGATTAATCTCTTTTTTATTATTCCCTAAGTTGCACATAAGGGGGGGCTTAAAGTGTATTCGATTTTGTCTACCTAAGGAATTTGAAATTTGTTGCTTGGAGTTCTTATGTGGATCTTTGATGGCATTGTAAGCTTGGGATTATTTGGCCCTCTTTATAATTCAACCATACTTCTTATCTGAAGCTTTCACCATCTGCAAGCCTCATTTTTGTTTTGATGGTTGATGGTGTTTGCTTATGTTTAAATCCTTTGATCTTGTTCCTAACCAGTGCTTATTTTTTTGGAGCATTCATTTGGTGGTTGTTAGTGTTTTCCATTATTGTACCTTCGCAATTGATCATCTTCTACTTCTAAATTCAACCATGTTCTTTGAGGTTACCTGACCCTCCTCTTCAAAGTTTTGGTCAAGTTTATTGATAGGATTTTCCAACCCCCATAGGTCTCATCCTCTTTCCATTCAATGCATCTTTGTGGGATCTTCTTCACTTTCAAATCCAATGCCTTTATAGCATTGGTGTTACTCCCTTTCTAGGATCCTCGTTCTGATTCCTAACCAATGTTAATCCTTTAAATAGTTTATACTTCAATACATTAACAAGCCTCGTTGATGGGACCCATTTTTTGTCTTATTTTGTTTACTCCCTATGTTTTCCTTAAGGAGGGATGTTAGTGTACATAGACAACCATTAAGCTTACATATGTTAATAATTAATTTCCAAGGTGGTATACCTTATTTTCCAGGTTATATACCTTGTTTTCCTGATTATCATACCATTCAATTAAAATTTGGGCCTTCAAGTTTGTTATAAATAGAGGGTTTTCTCTTGTATTTCAAATATAGTGATATATAGATTTAGTGTTTCTTATTGTTCTATTACCTAGTGTAACACTTTTTCATACTGTAACGCTCTGATATCATTCTGTAATGCTCCCCTGGCCATCATCCAACCCACTGGTCGGGCAGACGTTACTTTGCGGAACAACATCATTTTATGCTTAATTAATAACATGCATTTAACACGGGTTAAACACATTTAAACTCAGAGTTAGCACAAAATTACTGCTGACATAAATAATCCATGGAATTAACATTAATTCATATGCACAGCAGAATACATGATAAATATAAATACACAGACATGAAAAACATAATTAAAACATTGTCTGGTACTTATCTTTGAAACGGTGGTAATTCCACCAACCATGTGCAGGCCTTCCAAAAACCTCCCAGCCTTAGACCACGCTGCTCATCAAGCTCAGCAGTGGGTCACCCCCGAGCTAGGACTAAGCTCCACCCCAAGGCAAGGAATCCTAGGCTAGGTTGAGGTTAAAGGGAAAACAACACAGAACAATTGGAAGGATTCTTCCCAGGATGCCTTCTTACGCCCACTACTCACAGACTCTCATTCCCCACATGCCTGCTCTCCCCGAGAGTATACACCTTCACAAGCACAATCCATCGGTGCTTCACCTCCCTCTCTGGGTCTCGGAAACAAACCGGATCAGGAAGTCTCAGAGCTCCGTAGCTGGTGTTGGACTCTCTCTGGGAGAAAACCACTTCCCAGCAAACTCTCTCTGGAAGAATACACGTAAAAGAGGGAGGATTCTCTCCCAGGAACCACTTATGCCCACTGCCCACAGACTCTCCTTCCCCACATGTCTGTCCAACCCCAGGAGTATACACCTTCTCTATCACCTAAACAGTCCTTCGGTTGCTAACCTCCCTTGCCTTGGGCTTCAGCAACAAGCCGGACTAGAAATCTCTGAGCTCTGTGGCAGCTACAGGGTTCCTTCTAGGATCTCTCCCCTTCCTTCGCACACTCTCTCACCTGGAGAGAGTCGCTCACAGGCTTAGTAAAACCTGCCTCTTCAATAACAATCACCTCCCTCACCTGGAGAGAGGTTACACATAGGCTCAGCACGAACTTACACTAGTCAGCAAGCCAAGCGTAGTCCAGCATTGCGTGGCCACAACAGTCAACTGGGTATATAGTCACAAGCTTCCCAAATAGGTGATAGTCATATACTTCAACCCAACCAGCTCAACAATCACGGAATAGACCCACGGCTATGGTTTTCTCAGGGATGCGTGACCAGCAATCCACGCAGGGGTCAACACAGGCTCGACGGTTCATAATAGAGGTTGTACCGACTATCTCAAAAATCAACACAGGATTTTTGGCTTTCAGGGTTGCACCAGGGTATTCTTGCAGAGGTCAAACCGTTCATGTTCAGACAGTCGGGTAGAATGGAGGAGGAACCCCCAACATGGCTCATCTCAGCCATTTTATTTGCATGCGCCTAGGTTGACACTTGTCACCCATGCAACTGCATGCGTTCCTTCAGCATGCGTTCCTTCCATTTGGAAGTTGCTTGTCCTTCCAAAAGAACTTAGGATAAAACATATTATTCACATTTCTTTTGGAATAATATTAAAATATTATTCCCAAGGACTTAAGCCCCTAGGCTCAACACTTAGCCCATCTTCCCACCTTCCAACCCCTAATCCCTTGCCCACTCTGTGGAAGCTTAGTCCCCCATCACTCATTCATCATGGTCAGTCTGCACGCGGTGGTGTTTATATTTTTATTAATGTTCTGCATAGATACATGTACAAAATCAGGCTCTTGTCCTTCAACACTTAGGCTCTCTCGCCTAATAATCACATAAGCCCACCAGCTTATATTAACTTGGCTCACCAGCCTATAAAAAAAACATAATTACAATTCATTTCATAAGCATGATTTACAACAGGGCTCGGCCTTGGGGACATTACAATCCCCCTCCCTTATTTTTGCACTGTCCTCAGTACAACTTTCACACAGCATCAACAAGATTTCCAAAATATTCAAAAATATGCGAGTATTACGCCTGTATAGCATCCTCATGCTCCCATGTCACGTCCTTAGGACCGTACCAGGTCCACTGGACCTTTACAAGCTCAATAGCTCGATTCCAAAGATTTTTTATTTTCCTGTCCAATATGTGCACAGGATGCACTTGCAGGACACCTTCTGGTTCCACCTGAATCATATTCCAGTCGATTACATGACTAGCATCAGGTATATATATTTCTTAAGTAATGAAATATGAGACACCTTAGGTACAGTAATGGATTCGGTAATGCAAGCATATATGCAATGTATATATATATGTATATACAAACAAATTTAATAACATTAAAACTGTATACAACATACACAACATACAATAAATAAAGAATTGTACTTATCTTTTGAGTGAGAATACCGTCCACCCCGGAGCAGGGCTATGACTCCATCGGGGCAATGGCTTCCCAAGATAGCCATGGTCCACAATCCTTATCCACATGGTCTAGGCCAAGGTACCAGACCTCAGCAGCACTCCAACCATTCAAACCTCGGC
>SNQJ01S0027258.1:103808-115905 GCA_010110895.2 Picea sitchensis | reverse complement strand
ACCTGAATATCTGATAGCAGTAGAAGCTTTCATGCTTCTTTTATCAAACTTATAACCAACACTTCAGCTCTGACGCAGACCTCCGACCCTTGGGCCAAGATCCACACAGGATCGTTCTAAATTCTCCTCGAGCCAAAGCAGCTCCTTTGATTCCCTACTGGAACCTCCAATGAATCTGATCCACAGGTCCTTCATGAAAACCCACCCTACGCAACTTGATGTCAGGCGCGAGCCTCACATTTCATGTGACCACGACCTTACCTTAGCGCAAGCGCCTCTCACAACTCGGGAGTTTGTGAGTCGAAGACCCTCGACTCCTCTTTCTCCAGACGTCGATACCCGAGATGTGATATGGGTATGGCTCCTCCTTGTTAGTGCCTTCCACACATAACCACCGGCTAGGGCTAAGTGCTAGCACTACTCACAACTCACGACTTCGCGAGTTGGAGTGTTGAGCCCTCGTGCTCCTCCTTTACGAATCCCCAAGACACGAAAGTCAGCGATGAGTTGACTCCTTTCCAGGTGACGTGTGTCCAACACCTGTCACCCGCTTCCCCTTTCTCTGGGCGCTTATTGTTACGCCACCTGTCAACCACGCGGTCCCCACCTAACAAATGTGCCATGTGTTCTATGAGCCCTTGATGCTTGGCACTTCGCGACCTCGCAGTAAAAAAGAATTTCTTTCAACCCCCAAACCCTCGATACGCGATACCACGAGGAGGTTCTGATCCAACGGTTCTCCCGTGGCTTAGATCCAACAATTTGGATCTCCTTCCCTGCTCCTCGCGACTCGGGACTTTGTGGAACCAAGAATTTGGTCTGCCCTCTGAACTCACGAACCCCGAATTCACGATTTCTTGAATGAGATCAATGGCTCTCGTTGACCCGGATCTGACGGTCGCTATCCTTTCTGAGCTTCAGAGTATCGGAAGATACTCGGCCTTAATCCCCTCGCTGCTCTGCAAGATCCAACGACTCTCGCAACTTTGGCACTTCCTCCACGAAGTGTCTCCACCGTCCATACGGCTCCTCTCCTTTGCGACCTCCCAGAGGTTAAACTCTGTGCGCCTTCCTCCGGATCCGATGACTATCAGTTCTTTGCACTAGATCTGACGACCCAAATCTCTTCCTCTCCAGCTGATCAAATGACAGCTATGCTCCCTCCTGAGATTTAGAACTTATTCCTTCCCCTTGGAATATTTTTCGAAGTTTCAAAGGACTCGACCTTCGCTTCCCTTGCGAGATCAATTCCTTTGAATCTCGCCTGTGTTCTAGGAACGTTGTCCCTCTTTATCTTTGTCGACTGTGAAACCTCAAAGGGTTTCTCGACCTCCTACTCCTCTTTATTGTTACTCTGTGCACAACATCACTATCCTTCCTACACTTCAGAACTTGAACCTCTAAGGGATTCAACCCTTGCCTTCTCCTTCAAATGGATATTGGTGCCCTCTGGCAACTTGTTTCTCAAGCACACTTTGTTGAGCCTATAGGGTGTTCAGTAACCCTGTGAGTGTCTTCCTGTGACACTTCTCCTATCTCAGAACTCGAAAGAGTTCCTTCTGTTCACACTTGCACCAACTCGATGCCCTTCCTGGCAAAGTTCTCCAGAATCCTTAGTGACTTTGTCTTCTCACTGAACTCAAAATAGAGTTCTCCTCAATGCATCCCGTGCATTTTCTCAATGTCCTCTTGGCAAAGTCTCACAGAATTCTCAGAAATTTTGTCTTCCTTCTCGACACTTCTCCTTCCTCTGATATCAGAGTAGAGTTCTTCTATGCACTCTATGCACTTGCTCAATGCCCTCCTAGCAGAGCTTCCACAGAACCCTCAGTGATTCTGTTTTCTCAGTGCTTTCCTCCGCACAGTCTTACCTCGAAGGATTCCTACTGTCCATTCAGGTTCTCAATGACTTCTTTCCAAATATCTTGGCGTCAATTCTTCTGGACTTGACTTCCTCCCTAACTTGAAGGATTTAGAATATTTCGAAGGCTTCGATGGTGTTTTCCAAAAGACTTTATGGTGCCCTCCTGGCACCCTCTACACTCATCTCCTGGAGTCTTTCGAACTTAAAACAAGTTCCCTCTATAAGCACTCCTTGCACTAGATATGCACACTCTACATACAAAAGTTCTACGCTATCTCTTCTAAGCTTCGTTTTCTGAACTGGAAACATTATGTGTCTCTTCCATTTCTTTGCACTTTGTGGCAATTCAAATCAGTTCTGGCACTCGTCAACCTTCTGCAATACAAATGCGCAGAAGACTAGAATTTGTCAGGCCTTTGTTTCTTGACAATTTCTTCATCATTAAAAAACAATCCAATTTAAGAAAATGTTTCAATTTCACGAATTTTCCGAGCTCTACTCGGCTCAGTACTTTTGGGTGATAGCTCCCTCTTTCTTAGTCCCTACCCACATGACCAAGGTTCATGACCAAGTGCTAGACTACTAGGTGCTACTCAGGTCTTCGGCCTTCGAAGAGTTTAAGGCACACACAGCTATCTCCCGGAGTTCCGATTTACCGAATTCGCGTAAATTGGGTGGATCGATGGTCTACATTTACCCAACATCCAACGGTTAAAATCTGTTGTCGTTCTTCCATCTTCGAAGATTTTAGGACTTCAGGTTTCAAGGTTTTGGTCCATGAGGCTCTCACACTCTCTTTCGGGTTTTGGGTCTTTGGTACCAAGGAGTTCATGATGCAGTGACTCCCAACCCCTTGTCACTCCAACTCCCGAATTCTGAAATTCCAATTTACTTTACTCTCTGGGCCCACAGTACGGTTGTCACCCTTAACCACAGTGGCATGTGGCACGTTCAGGAGGGTCCACGTCACCTTCGGTGACATCATTGGGTCCCACCATTCTCGCTTGTCTTCTCGACTCGCTGGCACGTGGTGCACATCCATGTGTCCACGTCCATTCCAATCGAAAATCCAATGGTTAGACTTTTCTTGGATCTACTGCACAGATCCTTTCGGTGTTTCGGAGTTTCGGGCATCGGGAGTTCGTGCATCCACACATCTCGTACTTTCGTTTGCCGAATTCTCGAAATTACTGTCTACTCTTCCACTTGATCCAACGATCAAGTTCCTCTCTTACGATCTACAGTGTAGATCATTTCGGGATTTCGCATACCGCGATTTCCACACTCCTATGCAACTTCAAAGGGTTTTAAACCCTGCACACATTTTCCAGATCTGACGGTCATGAGGGTTCCCCTTTCCTCCTGAACAGATCCTACAGCTCCAACACTTCATTCATTGAGCTCTCTCTCTCTCTCCCGGTAGCCATATACCACACCAGTTGCGGTTCTAAAATATCACTAAACCTCCTGAGCTTTGTAACATGGTCAAGTAACTCCTTGACACTCAGGAGCATTCCAAGGTCTGAAATTGGTCTTCCAGACACAATTTCTCCTCAAACCCTCGGTCCAAAGACCACTCAACTGGCCCATCTAGGCTCAGCGTCGAAACCTTGGCTCTGATACCATTCTATAGCACTCTTTCATATTGTAACGCTCTAATACCATTTTGTAACGCTCCCTTGGCCGTCATCCAACCCACTGGTCAGGCAGACGCTACTTTGCGGAACAACATCATTTTATGCTTAATTAATAGCATGCATTTAAAATAGGTTAAACACATTTAAACTCAGAGTCAACACAAAATTACTGTTGACATAAATAATCCATGGAATTAACATTAATTCATATGAACAACATAATACATGATAAATATAAATACACAGACATGCAAAACATAATTGAAACATCATCTGGTACTTATCTTTGAAACGGTGGTAATTCCACCAACCACGTGCAGGCCTTCTACGAACCTCCCAGCCTTAGACCATGTTGCTCATCAAGCTCAGCAGTGGGTCACCCCCAAGCTGGGACTAAGCTCCACCCCAAGGCAAGGAATCCTAGGCTAGACTGAGGTTACAGGGAAAACATCACAGAACAACTGGAAGGATTCTTCCTAGGATGCCTTCTTACGCCCACTACTCACAGACTCTCATTCCCCACATGCCTGCTCCACCCGGAAGTATACACCTTCACAAGCACAGTCCATCGGTGCTTCACCTCCCTCTCTGGGTCTTGGCAATAGGCTGGATCAGGAAGTCTCAGAGCTCCGTAGCTGGTGTTGGACTCTCTTTGGGAGAAAACCACTTTCCAGCAAACTCTCTTTGGAAGAATACACGTAAAAGAGGGAGGATTCTCTCCCAGGAACCACTTATGCCCACTGCCCACAGACTCTTTTTCCCCACATGCCTGTCCCACCCCAGGAGTATACACCTTCTCTGTCAACTAGTCAGTCCTTCGGCTGCTAACCTCCCTTGCCTTGGGCTTCAGCAACAAGCCGGACCAGAAATCTCTGAGCTCTGTGACAACTACAGGGTTCCTTCCAAGAGTTCTCTCCTTCCTCTGCACACTCTTTCACCTGGAGAGAGTCACTCACAGGCTTAGTAAAACCTGCCTCTTCAATAACAATCACCTCCCTCACCTGGAGAGAGGTTACACACAAGCTCAGCACGAACTTACACTGGTCAGCAAGCCACGCGCAGTCCAGCACTACGTGGCCACAACAGTCAACTGGGTATACAGTCACGGGCTTCCCAAACAGGTGACAATTACATACTTCAACCCAACCAGCTCGACAATCACGGAATAGACTCACGGTTATGGTTTTCTCAGGGACGTGTGACCAGCAATCCACGTAGGGGTTGACACAGGCTCGACGGTTCAGAACAGAGGTTGTACCGGCTATCTCAGAAATCAACACAGGCTTTTCGGCTTTCAGTGTTGCACCAAGTTATTCTTGCAGAGGTCAGACTGTTCACGTTCAGACGGTTGGGTAGAATGGAGGAGGAACCCCCAACATGAATCATCTCAGCCATTTTATTTGCATGCGCCTGGTTTGACACTTATCACCCATGCAACTGCATGCGTTCCTTCAGCATGCGTTCCTTCCATTTGGAAGTTGCTTGTCCTTCCAAAAGAACTTAGGATAAAACATATTATTCACATGTCTTTTGGAATAATATTAAAATATGATTCCCAAGGACTTAAGCCCCTAAGCTCAGCACTTAGCCCCTCTTCCCACCTTCCATCCCCTAATCCCTTGCCCACTCTGTGGAAGCTTAGTCCCCCATCACTCATTCATCATGGTCAGTCTGCACGCGGCGGTGTTTATATTTTTATTAATGTTCTGCATAGATACATGTACAAAATCAGGCTCTTGGCCTTCAACACTTAGGCTCTCTGGCCTAATAATCACATAAGCCCGCCAGCTTATATTAACTTGGCTCACCATCCTATAAAAAAAACATAATTACAATTCATTTCATAAGCCTTGGGGACATTACATCTAGGTATGAAGACTAATCCCATTTATAGTTTGAATTAAACTCAGATTTCTACAGTTCAAAACCAACTAAATATTTTGCAACATCTTGTATCAAATGGCCTAACTATTGCCCATGATATCCCTATTCATGTTGATTTGAATTTTAGAAACAACAAGCATATACTTCGAGAAATAGGAAATATAAGTGAACATATTATACCAAATTATATTTTGCTCGAAGTGGAAAGAATGCAACCAAAAGACAATGCATATGGAAATATTTTACGAAACAATGGAACTCAAAGATTACCTATAGAATCAAAAGGGTTGTTTTTTTCATAGAGCCCTACGATAGGATAGAATTTTTCAAAAAAATGTAGTGTAAAAAAAGTTGAGCTTAATCTTCTAATGAAAAAACACCAAGTTAAAATATCACATTTATCACAAAGTCTATAAACATATAACCAACCATCATGAAACTCCTGCTCTATAGATCTTTTGAAATTATTTCATGTCATTTTCTAGTTGTAAATAGTGAGTCAATATATCTCAAATTTAATATTCGATTGAGGTGGATAATAAACATATATGAATTATCCTTATGAAAACAAAATACATGTGTGCAACAGTTTATTTCCCTACTAACTCTTCCCATGAACCGAATTTTCATGAAGTTTGTGGTAGATGTGAGATCCTTGAAAAGGCATGAAATATAAAGAGCTCTTATTCCATAGTGTGAGAGCCTTGAGTGAAAAGTGTGAATCTCTTTCACTCAAATGATTCCTTGAGAAACAACTTGATGATCTATTACTTGATCATATTTATTTAATTCCATTGGCATGAGTATTTTCTTAGGTCAGTGAGGGAATTCTTCACTAGTATCAGTTAGTTTGAATCCCAACTCCTTGTACCATGACCTCGTCGGGGAGATGCACGCCAAAAAAAACAAAGATAATATTATTTTGATCCCACTAATATGGATGAGATTTGAGAACGAAATGAAAGAACACAATACTATAGAGATAAAATAAGACACAGTATTGAAAGTGAAGTATTACATTGAAAACAAAAATCTATTAATGAATCAAATGATGAAAAACACGTCAAGATACATAGCAATACAAAATGGTTAGAATGGTGGTAGCTTATGTTTGAGAAGAGATGTGTTGGTTGGGATCATATGCAAAAATACCATTACGTGATGGTAAAACTACATTTTTTTTTATAGTACTAAAACTCTAAGAGTAAAAAACCCTAACCCCAGGAAATATAACAGAAGGAATGTGGGCCCTAGTAAGCCTAGTTGGTAAATAAACTTCTTGGGGCCATATATTTCACATATGAACTTTGCTTTGGGTATTATTTGGACCATCACAAATCTTATTATGATATATTTGTGTTTAGAAGGTGTGGAGGCCATCATTGGTTTGGTCGTTGAAAATGCAAAAAAATCATATGAAGGCCTGAAAAATGTATTCGAAGTTTAGGACCTACAACACTATAGTAAATATGACAGGGTTCAAGACCTTTTTTGAGACAATAGAATTCCTAAATGGCCACTTAGAGTAGTGCATTAATATTCTAACCCATGGGTTACAAACCACTATGAATAGTCTATGAGTAAGAAGGTTGGTTGGTTGGGCATGCCACTATCGGGAAATGAAAGACACTTCCACACTAATCCTAGCAGAAGAGAAGAAGAATTTAATCAAGAAAGAAAATGACACAAGCAATCACATAGTGTACTGAGATTTTACCTCGGAAACCCTTAACCAGGAAAACCATCATTCCTTTGAGTGTTTTTATCTCTTCTTGTCTTATTCAATCACAATAAAAGGTTACATGTCTTACCTTGGTCCATACGTAAGACACAATCAAAATCATACCCCCTTGCACAGGAAAGAACAACCCTGTAGCCAAATTGGCTTACATATCCATGACCAACAACCTACACTTGCACATGCATTAACTTGCAAAAGTGCACTCTATGATCACCTAACAAAAATAGCCTTTATGGCCTTACAACATGCCTCTTTATAGGCTTTACAACAGAAAAAACCATAAATATCGGAGCCCAAAAAATCAGTTACAAATCCATGCATATCATTGGCTACAAATCCCGCAAAACTCGGGATTCTGTTACAGTTGACTCCAAGTCAGGTTTACCATTTGATCTCCATTCAGTCTTTATTCGGTTGTCTCACGCCTGCACTTCGACCTCTTATCGGTCGACTTGTTTTTGATATACCTCGACTTCGACTGTCAGTCGATTCACCTCGACTAGACTCTCACTGCAAAGAATATAACAATCCAATAGCCACAACCCCCACTATGCCATTTGGTATCATAGAAAGGTTTAGAATCTATAAGTGGTGATTAAAAAATGAGAAAGGCTCAAAGAATATTTCAGCAAGTTGTAAGTAAGTATAGACACTAGGAACAAGATTAAAGAATTGGAGATTGGGAAACAAAATAGAGAATCTAGAGAGAGAAGATCAAAATAAAAATAAGAAGACGATGAATTAAAAGTCAAAAATGTTGCAAGATAGTCGGTAAGGCCACTAAATAACAAAAGGACAAGAAAGATCGAAGTTTCATGCTATGGGGAAGTCTGAAATCAAAGGAATTAATTAGTTGGCTTGGAAAAATAGAAACATGTTTCAAATTCAAGAGAATATAAGACCCACAAGGAAAAAAGTATACATTGTGAAGTAGAAGGGACGCGTTGCAATATGATGGTGTTTCATGTAGTGAGAGAAATGAAAATATATGAAGTTGGAGAAATATGGTTGTGAATCTATGAAATCATTTTTTGCATGAAGATCATAATTATATGATTTGTGACATAAGGCAAAGTCTAGTGTAGAAGATTAGACAAAGGAATTTACAAAAATTTAATCTTATAAGGATCAACGAGTTTCAAGGTATGTTAATTTTTTATGGTTCACAATTCAAGATGAGATACGTTTGCACAACATTCTTTTGGTAGGAGAGGTTAATTAGTTGGCACTAGAGGTGAAGGAGAAGATAGTGTGCAAGAAAATAAAAATAAAAATTAGTAGAGGTAGAAGTGGACGTGGTGGTAAAAATCACAATTCCACACAAAGTTATATGATGCTTGTGATGAGAATATTTAGAAGGGAGATTAAAATAATTCAATGGGTATGTTATAGCACAAGTTGTAGGTTGGGAAAAGCCCAACCCAACCACAAAATCAAGTGCTAAAACTAGGAAATCCTACACCCAATGTCACCTCGATGCAAGTCCCGCACTTCAAGGGTGACTAGGTCACTCTAGGGAGGCAATCTCGGTGACCCTAGGGGGAATAAGATGTAGATGGATGATGAAAGTGGAACCCCTAGAAGTTAAATATAAGTGGAAAGAGATGTCTTGTAAGTCAAGTGATTGTTGCCCCAAAGGTGTAGTACTTCTCTGGATGATTGTACCTGCCCGAGACATTAAGAAATACACCTTACAATGATATATATTAGCATGGATCAGCAAGTTAATCTTTATGTCCCTAATTTGCAGCAGTAGATGATGGCTTATATCAACAAATAAGTCATTCAAATCAGCATGTAAATCATAATATCAATCAACAATATTATCAATGAATTAGGCAATCAATTATGACTGAAAAATGGAACTACGAGGCTGAATAAAACAAGTTGTTATAAAATGTGTTTTCTACAGAAAATTGCATCCTTGTGGCTGTAGCATTCAATGGCATGCAACAAAAAAATTAACCATCGAAAGATGCCAACAATTAATCCAAAATATGTGCCCTAGTTAGTAGAGTTAGTGAGCAAAGTTTAAGGGCTAGTCTAGGGTTAGTTTAGGAGTTAAAAGAGAGTTGGTAGCTAGGGTTATGTAGCCTTAATGGTTGTAGGTTAAAGTTTGTAACAAAAATTAAAGTAGTGGGAGAGAGGGGATTCCCTAGTAGGGGAAGATTCCTCTCAATGTGGCAAACCAACTCCAAGCAAGATATATTTCAAAAGACAAAAATTCATGTTTCCCAAGGCAATGATTTTATATCTCCAATGAAAAAAATAAATGACTAGTGCCTTAAAAACTTGGGTTAATGGAGTCAAGTAAATTAACTAGAGATGATACTTCCTTGGGGGTGTAAATCCTCTTACTTTCCAAGGCAGTTATCTCTAGTTAGGGTTTGATAATGAGGGGTGTAAATCCTCTAACTTCCTCGAACAAACCCTTGCAACATCAATGAACTTCAAATAATAAAGGATGAAGACTAGAGTGTGGGTGTAAATTCCCTTACTTCCCGCTTATCTCCTAGCACAACAATCCTTGAATGAAAAAATGATAGCATAAGAGTAAAAGACCATACCAAAATCAAGAAAGATGTTAAGACAATCCACCATAAAATCTAGAAACCAGTCATCCAAGGCTAGCGCCTTACTCCTCCATCAACCATTCATCAAGATACCCATAAACAAGTGCACAAGAGACAAAAGAAGCCAAGTGTAGCAAACATTTCAGATCAAGTCTTCTCACAAGAGGGAGAGTTATGTCCAGATGAGATCTTATGATCTCTTATTTATATAAAATGTCACCAAGGTGATTTGTCCATATATTAAGGGGTAAACCACAAGACTAGGGGTCAACAACCCTAATATTTCCCCCTTTAACAAAGTAATATTAAAAAAATCATTTAAAGTTTCACCTACGCACAAATAAATCCCTAATTTTACATGGGCATCACCCCTTTAGGGGATGTTTTTCCACTTGGTACAAGTCATTGGTGTTGGAGAAGCTATGGTAGGCCTCCAAAGGCCACATGTCAAGCATCTATGCAATCTCCTCATGGCCAAGGCCTCATCCTCCTCAAACCTTCCCTATGTCAATGAGTGGAAACACCACCACCAAACCCTAGCCCCCAAGTATGACGTCAAGCTAAAAAAGAAGACGTTTTTTCCCTCCTGGGAAAATTGTTTGGCATGTGAGGGTTGGGCTAGGTCTTCCACATCATCTTCTAGCTATTCAATTCTTCATCTCTATGATCTGACATGTGGACCCTTGGAATCCAACTTGTGGGCTTGCAGCCCCATGGAAGCCCAAGCTAGGCTTGTTCTCCCAAAACTGTCCACCAACTAGGTCCTACAAAGACAAATGAGCACGCCCTCCAAGGATCTAAAGTCATAACATCATGATAAGTGAATCCAATCAATAAATGATCCACCTAAGCATGTGCATCAAAGATCACTATATCAAACAATTAATTTCTCAAAGACACTACGTGACTTGTCAAGCTTGAATATGGGAGGGTTGATGAGGTGTTCTATTGGGTAGATATTTCCCTAGGTCAAGGAAAGTTTCCAAGAGATCCCTCTCTAATCCATGTAAATTGTATCGGATGTAGCAGCAAAACCCCAAGACCTTAAGCTCTGATACCATATGTTACGAACCAAATATCAATATAACATAGAAAAACCTCAGAATAAGTACTCAACAACTTGAAAAAGAGAGAATTTCAGATAATAAGCCTCTTCGAGGGGGTAATCTCCTTTTACCCCACATAAATGTTCAAGTACAAAATGATTCCAAATGACAATGTCTCCTTGGTATATATAGGAGACTAGGAGGTATAATTACAACTAACGGAATAAAGCCGACATAAATAAAATAACATTATTAATGCAATATGCCCCAATAGTACCTTTTGTTTGAGTTGGGAGTTCTTACATAAATATAAGATATCTTTGTACCATAGTGAATCATTTTTCCATGTAAATGTATCTGATGCACTCGAATCCTGCTGCAACCTTTGAATGAGAGTCCACACTTTTTCGTCATTCTTCCATTCATCCCTTGCTTCTATTATCCAATCGGGTTGGATAATCGAGATAGCACAGAGAAGGGCCTCAACATCTTCATCCTTTCTTGAGAGTGCATCTGCCACAACATTTTGCTTCCCCTTTTTATAAACGATTTCAAAATCATAACCCAATATCTCGGTTACCCATTTTTATTGTTCTTCTGAGGATAGTCTTTGTTCCAAGAAGTATTTAAGACTATCATGATATGTTTTGACCTTGAAGTGCCTACATATTAGGTAAGGATGCCATTTTTTAATGCATGTAGTATTGCCATCATTTCCTTCTCATAAATGGTTTTGTGTAAGTCCTTTCCCTTGAGTGGTCAATTTTCAAAAGCTAGGGGCCTTCCTTCTTGCATTAGGACAGCACCAATTCCATTTCTCGAGGCATCACATTCCACAATAAAGGTTTTTGTGAAGTCTGGAGTGGTCAAGATAGGAGCTTTGCACACCACCTCTTTAAGTTGTTCAAAATCTTTAGTTGCCTCTGGAGTCCATGAAAATGAATCCTTTTTAGTTAGTGTCGTTAAATGTGTTGCTATTTTTCCATAGTGCCGAACAAACTTGCGATAGTAACCTGTCCAACCCAAAAATCCTCTAATATTCTTTAATGTTTTGGGAATCGGCCAGTCCATCATGGCCTTAATCTTGTTAGGGTCTACCTTGACACCTTCATGAGATACAATATGACCCAAATACTCTACCTCCTTCACTCCAAAGAAGCATTTGGATGGTTTGGCATATAGTTGTCACTCCTTTAGTAGTTGTAGCACCTTGTCAACATGTCACACATGATCCTCCCAAGACTTGTTGTAGATTAGTATATCATCAAAAAATACTAACACAAATTTTTGAAGGAAGGGCTTGAAAATGGAATTCATCAACCCTTGGAATGTGGAAGGTGCATTTGTAAGGC
>SNQJ01S0027258.1:91368-103798 GCA_010110895.2 Picea sitchensis | reverse complement strand
CCAAAGTTGGAGTTTCTCCATTCTTGATTCACCTTCCTTGTGTCCTCATCATGAATTTCATGGGATACATTTTCACTTTCAGGTGTCCTCTCTATTAGGAAATTTGTCAATCCTTCCATGATCTCCCCTTTTAAAGCATCCATCTTAGTATTTATTGCCTCAAACTTAGCTTCTGTTGAATCCGTCATCTCTTGTAGTTCATATTTTGTTACTGTCTTCTTTTGTAAATCATTTATGTCCCTACGCATTTCTTCACCTTCATCAAGAGTCCAAGTAGGATTGTATGGAGGTTTATTTGGTGTAGAAGTTCCCTTTTTTGGTGGCATGTTGGCCAAGTATCACTTTAAACCTTGATTTTGAGGTGGTTCTGCTAGACAATATTCCTTTTATTGTATTTCCAAAATTTCGGCCCTTCTAAGTACAAACTTTTATTTTTTATAGGTCTCTGATATTTCTTCTCTTCAATGCCACACAGGTCTAATAAAAATTGGATGTGCCAAGTGGAATTTATAGTAACTTCCCCACAACTTGCTGATTTTTGGACTTTCCAAGAGATGTCACTTGTATAGCATGCCTCGCACAAAATAATTGATATAAATTATGAAACTCGTACCTGAACTACTACGGTCTGTCCAATATCCAATGCAACTAGTCTCACTCAATTTTGATTCTCTAGGAAGAATTTATGATTGTTTTACCCGGAACACATGCTTAAGACTAGTCAATAGGACTAGTCAAATACCCTATCTTCAACATAGTGTATCTACAAATTTACAATTACCCAGAAGCTGAAATTGCTACCACAGATACCTTACTAATTTATGAGAATAACCTCTGGAGTTCAGCGTCTGAAACATTACAAAAAAAAAAAATTATAGTGAAAATTCTGCAATGGCTCAATTCAGGATGATTCCAGAACCCTATATTACAAAGGTTGTATCTCTGAAAGTATAATGCCTCAGGCGCTTAATTTTTAACCCAACGTACCTTGATCCGTCTACTAAATATCCTCCAAGTCGTTCCTTCTGAATCGTTGTAGAAAAAAAATTATAGCGAAAATTCCATGGTGTCTCGGATGTAGCAGCAAAACCCCAAGACCTTGAGCTCTGATACCATATGTTAAGAACCAAATATCAATATAGCATAGAAAAACCTCAGAATAAGTACTCAATGCCTTGAAAAATAGATAATTTCAGATAATAAGCCTCTTAGAGGGGGCAACCTCCTTTTACCCTACATAAATGTTCAAGTACAAGATGATTCCAAATGAAAATGTCTCCTTGGTATATATAGGAGACTAGGAGGTATAATTACAACTAATGGAATAAAGCCGACATAAATAAAATAACATTACTAATGTAATATGCCCCAATTAAGGGGTAATGAGCCAATATCAGGGCTTAACAACATAGGGCTCATGACATACAAGGGGTCGTAGTGTCTCATTCATGGGTGCCTTTGTAGAGGGTGTGTGGTACCTTTGTCTACAATGCACTTTTTCCAAGCCCATTATTTTCCATTTTGTATTTTTTCATAATTTTAAGGAGAGGTTGAAGGTCACTGCCCTGGCGTGGTGACTAGATAATGGCAATGTCACCCACAAATAGCTAGTGGAAATGAGAAGGTTGGCTCGTGATGAGACCCCCTTTCTCTCATCCATGCAACTGGGAGCCATTACCCTGGTTTGGTGACCAGATGATGGAAATTTCATACCACTAGATATTCATGGATGTGATAGGTCGACTCATGATGAGACCTCCCATCCTTCAACTAACCTTTTAAGCATTCTTTATTACATTTTGGGTCCACTTTACTCAAAGATAAGTGTTTCACTGCTTTCTTGGGTGATCCTTGGTCAAAGCATCTGGAAGGTTCATACAAGGCTTTTATCTTTTACCCAACATCAATCCCTTTGGGAAGAAATTTTGTACTCATGATTGACCACAACGGGCTAAGATATCTATTTGACCAGCCCAAATTGAATGCTAGACAAGTAGATGCACTTATCATTAGTATGCAAATCATTCATATGGCTGCCATAAGCACACGTGAATTAGATATCAAGGACAGAATTAGAAAAGCACAAGAAGAAGATGAACACTTCAAGAGTGTAAAAGCATACTTGAAACAAGAGCCAAATGGGCTAAAGTATAATGGATACCATATGTTAGAGAACAACTTATTGACCTACAAGGGCATATTGTATGTCCTATATTTAGTTGACTTGAAGAGGCTCATAATGGATGAGCTTCATAGAAATCCATATTCTGGTCATCCTAGATACCAAAAAATGATAACATTCACAAGAAAGTTGTATTATTGGCTGGGAATGAAAAAGGACAGAGCTAAGTACATTTCCAAATGCTTGGAATGTCAACAAGTCAAATTAGAACACAAGTTCCCAACAGGGTTGTTGCATCCCTTACCAATTTCGGAATGGAAATGGGATGTCATTTCAATGGACTTTATTGCCGGACTACCAAGGATAGCAAAAAAAAATGATTCAATCATGGTTGTCGAGGATAAATTGAGCAAAGAAACTCACTTTATTCTGGTGAAATCTACCTACAAAGCAATCGACATTGCTAGTATTTTTATGAAGGATATTCTTAGGTTGCATGACATTCCAAAGACGATCATATTAGATTGAGATGTCAAGTTCACTTCAAATTTTTGGAAAGCTTTGTTCAAAGGTTTTGGGATTCAATTAGAATTTAGCACAACTTACCATCCCCAAACTGATGGAAAAATAGAAAGGGTGAACAAGGCATTAGAAGACATGTTAAGGATGTATGCAACGCATCAACCGAAGAAGTGGGAAGACTAGTTACCCTTAGTAAAATTTTCCTACACCAATGACTATCAAGAGTCATTGAAGATGAGCCCTTTTGAGGCATTATATGGTAGAAAGCGTAACATCCCAATCAGCTGGGATAATACAGTAGACCGGATAAATCTTGGATTATACATGTTAAAGGAAATGGAACTGGAAATAACAAAGATAAACCAAAATTTGAAAGTGTCTCAAGACAGACAGAAAGGTTATGCAGACAAGAACAAAACTCAAAGGGAGTTCAAAGTGGGAGAATGTATGTATCTCTGGATCAAACCTAAGAGAAGCTCCTTAATAATGGGAACTTGTGCCAAGTTGGCACCACGACATTGTGGTCCATTTTAAATTCTTGAGAGAGTGGGACCGGTAGCCTACAGGTTAGCCTCACCTCCCATAGTGAAAGCACACAATGTTTTCCATGTACCTTTGCTTAAGAAATATGTTCATGATGATAATCATGTAATTGATTGGTATGTGATTCAGGTGGAACCCGAGGGATATTTCCAACCTAAGCCTCGATACATAATAGACAGGAAAGAGACCCTCCTTCATAACTGAGCCATCACACAGATCAAGGTGTGTTGGAAACATTTTGGAGCAAATGAAGCCACATGGGAGTTAGAGAATGCCATGAGAAAGGCATACTCATTTTTGTTCACTGTTGTAAATAGTATTTACGTTGGCAGGTAGAACACTGAGGATGATGTTCCTTTAAGGGGGAAGGGAATGTAACAACTCATTTCCCCCAGTATGTAAATATATGTCTAAATATTTCCATGAGTCATGGCTAGTATGTTTAACATTTTAGACCTTAATGAACAATTAAAATAGTGAAATGCATTTTGATGATAATTAAAAGAAAATTGTTGATGGGTGGAGCACTTACACAAAAAATGATGCCATGAGAGGGAATGGTGAGGGAGAACCCTTACTGGTTGATATGACCCCTGCTAGGAAGTGCCTTGTTGGATTTAAAATTTTCAAACCCAAAACTATCCTCTATCCCAGAACATTTATTTACCACTCAAGTTGGTGGTTGAGTGGTCCTCCTCATAAATCAACGAGAGAATGGGTAAAGTACCCATTTGCAAGTTTTTGATCTGGCCCGTGAATTTGGGGGATTTGACCATGAAATCTTGTTGCATAAGGCAAAAAAAAAGAGGAAAATCGCGGACAGAGGAGAGAGGACACACACCATTGGATCTGGGGACGAAATCTGAGGGGAGAAGAGTGTGTTAGACTCCTCTAGTTCTTGGAAAACATAGGGAAGTCAGGTTCTCTGTGTTCAAGGTAAGAAAATAAAAAATACCTTCTCTAAACCAAGCTGATATGGGGCTACAAATTTTGGGTATTTAGTTGTGACTCCCTCAGTCAAGAACATGCCCCCTTGCTTGATGGAATATGAGATTTATCTTGCTAAATTATGTTGGTGAAGGAGAGTGGTATTCATATTTTCATGTCCGTTAATGAGTGAGAATTTCTCTTAAGGCATCATCTTCTAGCTAGGGGGTGGTTAGCTGCAAGGATAGACAAAAGATAGTTGTGCCTATGGTTGGGTGGAAAAATGCTCACTCATCAACAATTGCCAATCTACTTTTAATTCTCAGATAAGTATTTCAGTAATTTGTATATGCCATGATAAGTTTCTTAATACTGTGGAATTTATGTTTTGGTTGTATGAAGAATTGATATTCTGCTCAAGTAGTAAAATTTGTTGCTTCATGTGCCTATTTGATTGTAAAATATGAAGAAAGCGATGTAATATATATTCTATTGTTTTCCCTCTGAGTGTCTATGTTTTAAAATAGTTGCTAAAAGAAATTATCTGTGACTTTTAGTAAGAACGGAGTGCTAGTTGGGCAATTGCAACTCATTTACATAACTCATGGGTTAGTGGTGAAGACTAAATTGTCAAAGTCTTCATAGAACATCTGAAGTTAAGAATATATAATCTCTATTAAATGAAAGATTAACCATACGTTGGCCTCATAATCTTAGGCTATTTAGTTGAGAGGATACACTAATTTAACATGAGGAATATGCCAATCAAATGAAATTAGGAATATGTATTTTTGTATTTAATTTATGTCTTATTAAGACACAGTAAGAATGTAATTCTTACCTAGATTTACAGAGTAAAACCACGTCCAAAGGTAAAAACTTGAGATAGTGGCTCTTCCCCAAATAATAATAAATATTTGCTTTAAAATAGGTGGGCAGTTAGTTATGGTAAAAACAAAACTTTTATTGTGGAAGGTTTTACTTCCAAGAGAATTTATTTTTCGTGGAAAGAAATTTAAATGAATAAATATATGTATATATATTTTAATAAGGTTTATTAAGCAAAATATGCATGATGAAGGGAGACTAGTAACTCTTGGTAATTGCTCATAATTACCATTTATTTCCTTAATGAGTCTAAATAGCTTAAATCTTGAAATTTTTATCAAGTGCACATGATTGGAGAAGTTCAGATTTTTCCTTTTATGGGAAAATATTTTTTTGCAAAAAAAATAATTAACCAGACATATGAGAATTGAGACTATACAGAGATTAAATCTATAACCCTAGAGAAATCTTCTATGGGAATATTATTAGTTAATTATTTTTCAAAAACTTGGTATTATTTTCCTTTTCCCCTTAATATTGCGAGATTATTAAACCCATCGGGCACTTGGGGATTGATATTAGAAGGCAAGCATGATAGTGATGGACCCTGGGGGCCGACATGGCCAGTATAATATAATACAAAATATTATTAATATTAGGATTGATATTAGAAGGCAAGCATGATAGTGATGGACCCTGGGGGCCGACATGGCCAGTATAATATAATACAAAATATTATTAATATTAAAAACCCCACCTGGCTATAACAAAATTCAAATGGTGTTGTTGTTTTTTGGTTAAAGGCACTCTAGTCTGCGGCTAGGGTTTCTGAGGTTGCATTTCAAAAGGTGTTTTGTACGTTCTTTGAGGTATGGCTTCGGGTTTGGGGGGAGGACCCCCCCCTCCATTGCCTCTGCCTCCTAATATTGTCGCTTTTCAAGCACTAATCACCTCTTATATGAAGATTGTGAAGCCTGAGTCATCTTACTTTGTCAAGAAAATCGATGACATTGCTAAGGTACCAGTGCACTCTTCCACATCTCGGCCTTTTGCTCCACGGCTAGCGGAGAACGGGTTAGTGGGGAAGTCCATGGGTCTTTAGCCCTCCTCAAGGGCCATGAATCAATGGCTGGAACTGCACTAGAAGAAAAAGATCTAGGGCCAATTGTCTTTTATGTTTTGTGGTAAGGGTTTTTTTCGTCTTTTTATTTGAAAGCAAAGCAGATCGAGATCTCATCTTTCATAATGGGCCTTATTTCATGGGGACAAGGGGTATGTACTTAAATAAATGGGTTCTAGACTTTAGTCCTGAGAATGATATTCCCTCTGTAGTCCCAGTGTGGTTTTGCCTCCCGTTTCTCCCACTACACTGTTGGAATGATGAAACCCTACGTAATATAGGCAATGCATTGGGTAAATATATTAATCGAGCCAAACCACAAGACGGTCTCCAAGCATGTGCAAGATTGTGTGTTGAAGTGGATTTGGAAAAAGGGTTGCCTAAAGCTATTCAACTAACCCTCGATAATTGGACCTATCTTTAGCAGATGGATTATGAACAACTGTCGTTTAAATGTAAAGCTTGTCACGAGTATGGTCATTTTGCAAAGAATTGTCCGCAAAATAAAGCAGATCAACCTGAAGAAAGGGCACAAGAGGAATGTCAACAAACAAAATAGAAAAAGGTTGCGGGAAAGATTGTGATTCAACAACCTGCCCCAGTTCAAAGGGGTAACTCATCCCCTCCATATCCCCTTAACACCAACTCGAAATTAGAAGATTCTTTGAAAGAGGAATCTAACCAAAACAAGTATGCAACGTTAGAAAATATGGAGGAAAATGTGGAAGAGGTAAGTGCAACATGAGTGGAAAATGAAGAAAATGGAAGGAAGAACACAGAGCATGTAGAAAATATAGGAACCAATCAGGAAGATTTCCACCTAGCAAGCGGGGATCCAACCCCGAGGAAAATCTCCACTCGTTATAACCTTGGGATTCCATAAATTCTCGAGGACGGAATTCAAGAAGATTCAGAGGAAGATTCAGACTCTGGGGTTTCTCAATCCATCACAACCAAAAAAGTAGGTAGAAAATCCAATCGAAATAAAAGGGAAAAGGAGGCAGATCGAGATAAGGATTTGGGTATTCAAACCACCTTGGAAGGGATTTCCAAGAAGGATGGGAAATCGACAAAATCTCAAGCTCCACCTGCAAAGGGGACTTCACGCTCTCAACCCTCTAATGGGGGGGCTTCCAAATCCTTTGGTAAGTAATGAAACTTATCTCCTAGAATTGCAAAGGGTTAGACAGCAAGGAAAAGAAAGAAGCAATGGGGAAGTTAATCCACATAGAAAAGCCTGCAATTCTTCTGATTCAAGAGACAAAATTACGGGAGAAAGAAGCTCTTCAAGATATGCATCACATTTGGAAAAGAAGTCATGGTTTGGCAATAAGTGCGAGAGGGGCTTCACGAGGAATTTGTACCCTATGGAACTCAAAAACATTTCAATTGGAAGAAAGTATAATGGAAGCACATTGTTTGTTGGCTAAGTTGACACATCACTCCACATGTATGACCTATCTCATTGTTAATGTGTATGTACCAAATAATTATTGGGAAAAGATGGAATGTTGGGATATGCTACCGGGTTTGGTAAATTCAGGACACACTCATAATTGTATTATAGTTGGGGATTTCAATACTACTATGCATTTAAAATAAAAAAGAGGGGGATCCATTGTTCGTGATCCTTATTAGGAGAAGATGGAACATCTAATATATGCTTTGGATCTGATTGATGTTCCTCCTTGTAAAGGATTATTTACCTCGAATAATAGGAGAGTTGGTCCAGGTCATATTGTTTCTAGATTGGATATATTCCTTATCAGTAGTTCCTTTTTAACTCTTCCTGAGACCTTCTCCTCTTCAATCATTCCATGGGCCAGTTTTGACCATCATCATGTTTCCTTGTGTTTTGAAAAAGAAGTAAACTTGAGTCCTATTCCCTTTCGTTTTAATCCTTCGTGGATGAATGAGCATGAGTTCTTTCCCTTGGTCTCTAGTACCTGGTGCCAGTCGATTTCGGGCTCCCTAGTTCACATTTGGGAACATAAGCTAAAGTTAACTAAATAAACAATAAAAGCTTGGGAAAAAAATTGTTCTCTTCCACAACACTTGCTTGTTATAGACATGAAAGGAAGGTTGGAAGAAGTACAAGGCCAAATAAAAACAAAGGAAGTGCACCCGAAAGTATTAAGGGAGGAACACAAATCCTATCATAACTATATCAAGGCACTAACATATGAGGAGTTTCTTTGGAGATTGAAATCAAGAAGCTTATGGTTGCAGGCAGGGGATAAAAATACATCATTCTTCCACAAGCAAGCTAAAGTTCGCCAATGGCATAACAAGGTGGGGGAAATAAAAACCCAATAGGGTAAAATAGTGTAAGACTTTGAGGAGATCGAATAGTTGGTATCTAGGTTTTATGGGAATCTGTACACCGAAGCTGGGGAACTAAATGAAGAGTTGAGTGAGAAATTTGTCTCTCATATTCCTAAGAAAATATTGGAAGGGGATAATCAAGAATTAAATAAGTTGATTACGGAAGAGGAAATTATAGCAACCATCAACCAATTTAATCCAAATAAAGCTCCCGGGCTGGATGGGTTTACCATTCACTTCTACAAAAGATGTTGGTCCATTATCAAGTTTGATTTTATCAAGATGCTTCAATATGTGTAGAAATCTTATCAGTTAGGGGGTGCCACAAACTCCTCCTTTCTGGCCCTACTTCCAAAAGAGAAAAATGCCTCCTCATTTTATAGGTTTCGTCCAATTGCTAACAGTTTGAAGCCATTCCTAAACTCATTGATTCTTTCTAATCAAGGAGGCTTTGTGGTTGGGCGCTAGATCCAGGATAATATCATACTAGTCTAAGAGGCAATCCATTCGAGCTGCAGCCGATGAGAACAAGGTACAATGATTAAGATAGATATGGCAAATGATTTTGATAGAATTAAACATAGCTTCTTAAAATCGATGCTTAAGAAATTTGGATTTAACCAATCCTTCATCTCTTGGATTGGGGCTTATATTTATAACCCCTTGATAACTCCATTAATTAATGGTAGGATGACCCCTTTCTTCAAACCCTCCAGGGGTCTAAGGTAGGGTTTCCCTCTCTTTCCTATGCTTTATGTTCTCATGGTAGAAGCTTTAAATGGAAGACTGGAAAGGGAACGAAGTTCAGGATCAAACCTAGGTTTGTGCATAGCAAGGGGGGTCAAAAGAATAAATCGTTCTCAATTTATTGTTGATACATTATTAATGGGAGGTGCATCCAAAACTATGGCAAGAAGATTCATACTGGTACTAGACCAATTTACTCAAGCTTCTGGCAGCATAATCAATAAGAACAAAATCATGATTTATGATTGGAATGTAGCAACACACACTATCTAGGGTATCAATCAACTCTTGTCTTTCCCTTTATCAGATGATTGGAAATATTTCAAATATTTAGGCATGCCTATTTGCTTAAAATATCTCCCAGGGGAATCCTAGCATGTCCTTCTACAAAAAATCAAAGAAAAGTTTGAAATGTGGGTTGTGTCTTGGTTGAACCCAACAGGTAGATTGGTTCTTATTAAATCGGTCTTATCTTCGCTACCTATTTTTCGATTTTCCTCTTTGTTAGCCCCCATGGGAATCAAGAAGGCCTTGACACAATACATACAAAAATTTCTTTGGCAAGGAGGGAAAGCTAACTCAAAAAACTTTCATCTGGTGAACTGACAGTTGGTCAAATCTCCTAAAGATCGTGATGGATTAGCAGTGAGAGACCCGGAAATGGTAAATTTAGCTCTAGGATCCAAGCTTTTATGGTGACTGGTAATAGGGAAAAAGTAATGGTGGAAATATGCTTTGTTGAAAAAGTATTTCTTGGGTGAGAGGAAAAGATGTCTGGATGTTTCTCCATCTAGGCAGCCTAGTTCCCCCATATGGAAGTTGCTCAGTGAATCTCTTCCTCTTTTGCAAAAATCCCTTTTCTGGATCCCTGGGAATGGGAGATTGATTGATATTTGGAAGGATTTGATCCTTGGGTCTCCTCCTTTAGGCTTGGATCCTTCCTTTGATGCTCTAAAGCACTGGATGATGGAGCATCGAAAGCAAAATATGTTCGATATTTCAGTTTGGAGCTCAAATGGGGCCTGGTCTAGTTGGTCCATTGAGGATTATCCTCCTCCCCTCTCCAGCCAGGTTTGCGCTTTCTTTCAGGCTCTCAAAGGGGCAGCTCCAGTTCATCTTCAAGTTCAGGACAGTCGGGGATGGGGAGTAAAGGGATATTTTGTAAAGGAAGGTTACCGAGAATTACTTCTTCAGAATAGTCTTCTTCCTAAATCATCTTGGTGGAGTAATATCTGGAGCATGGATGAGATCCAAAAAATAAATATGTTTTGTTGGATCCTTGCTCATGGGAAGACCCTTACTGGAGATAATTTGCTCAAAAGAGGATTCTAAGGCCCATTTTGTTGTGCATTATGTACAAATAACTTCGAGACAACTCAACATCTATTTCTCGACTGCACTTTTTCCAGACAGGTTTGGCTAGTGTATATCAAGAATTGCTCCCTAGGATTAGTTGGCCTTCCCACTATAAACCCATGTTGGGAAAATGGAAAAATTTGTATCAGGGTTCCTTCCAGGGAAAAGCAATGTTCAAAAGAGTTTGGAAGGTCGCTCCTAAATATGTTTGCTGGCAAATTTGGCGAGCCAGAAATAGAAGTATTTTTAAAAATAAGAGATCTTCCCCCCTCTCAGTGGCCTCTCGTTCTCTAGCTCAACTGGTTGAATTTATCAATTCTAAAATAGTCAAGCATAAGGATTTGCTAGCATTGGAGGCAGAAGAAGAGCTTTGGATGAAGAGATTAAATTTATCTGTGCTCAATCATTCCCAAAATCCTCATAGATCTTGCTGCCAGTTTTATTCTTCTACCTTGAATTTTAAATCTTGGCTCTCTTCCCAGCAAATTCACATCGTTTGTTTCAATGGTGCTTCTAAAGGAAATCTAAGGGCAAATTCACATCGTTTGTTTCAATGGTGTTTCTAAAGGAAATCTAAGGAGGTTGTTGGGGGTCTAACGCTTATGTAGATATAATGTGTGGCTACTACCAAAGCGATGTAATATGTGAATTATATTTTATTGTTTTAATAAATAAAATGTGATGTCAGCTGCTAAGGGGACATGGACAAGAGATGAGGGCTGAATTAGTCCACAAGAGGGGGTAGTGTCTAAGATAATGGCCAAGAAGGGTCCAAGGGGGAAATACCCATGTATATTAATTCAACCCATTTTCCTAAATTTGCTAATTGTATATGAACCTTCCAATTTATGTTTGAGTGTTCCCAAAGCCAATCATTGAATACATGTAAGAGGGTGGGTGTTAGTGGTCACATCCCAAAGTTATTGGGCACATGGGGGTTGAGTATAATCAACTTGGGGAAGAGTGTGAGTCAATAAAGGAAAACCAAATAGAGGCAATTCATATGGGTTGGAGCAGTAGTTTTTGGTTAGTCAAGTTTGTGCATGGGAAGCAAGGAGAGAGCAAGAAACAGAGCATGAAGCTGATGCAACCATGGATGGAGAATTATAGAGCATGTTGGAGCATAATTGGAGCAAATTGAAGTTGGAAAACTGAAGAGCCAGGTTGTCAAGCCTGAAGAGTGAACTCTTGTGTGAGTTTCACTAAAACAACAAGTGTTTGCTATTGGTTTGCAGATAGTTTTCCTAGCAACAATTTCCCTTGAGTTCCCAACTGAGAGATTCTTAGCTGCATGTGCCAGAGAGACCTTGATAAATGAATGGGACGCCCGAGGAACTGAGATCAATGAAGGGGTACATTCCTTGGGTTGGACAGGTAAAGAGGAAGAGAGCTGGTGGAAAATCGACATAGTTGCAAGAGAATATCAGTTGGGTTGAGAGTTTTATGAGCTGCGAGTGGACTGTGAGATACCACCGTCTTTTGTGGATTGCTAGCCTTAGCTCGGGGGTGACTGGCTGTTGATATTTGGAACAATCAGTCTATGGTTGGGTGGAATGTTCGTCCCAAGCAGTTGGTTGCACAATTCTTGTTTAAATATAAGTGTTTTATCTTGTTGTCGTGTATTCTCGTTTAAATATAAGTGTTTTATCTTGTTGTCGTGTTATTTACATGTGTTATTGTCGTGCATGAACTCTGTGTATTTGAGAATGATTTATATGCTGTTGTGTGAATGATTAAGCTACATTCATGTTAACTTGGTATGCTTTAGATGCATCTATGTTATGGTTATGGGCAACAACTAAATCTGTTTTAATTTCGTAGTTGTAAGCTACAAGAAATCGACTAACATTAAAAGAATCAATTTAGTTAGCAAAAATTTTGTTTTTATGTTTATTTTGCACTATAATGTCCCTCGGTTGGGTTGGGGGACGTTACAAGGG